>JAODLL010029684.1:0-23474 GCA_026546735.1 Forbesichthys agassizii | reverse complement strand
CTCTCTCTCTCTCTCTCTCTCTCTCTCTCTCTCTCTCTCTCTCTCTCTCTCTCTCTCTCTCTCTCTCTCTCTCGACTGGCTTGTCAAGCAGTAAAATGTCCAAGCTACAGTACAGTAGGTACAACTTTTCTGTGGCATAATGACCTTTGGGCTGGAGAGATAATGCAAAAAGTTAGTGTATATGCATGTGTGGATTTAGCGTGTGTGTGTGTGTGTGTTCTCCTGGAGAGATACACACATTCCTCTGCACCACGGACACACAAGGACACAGAAGGACACACACAGACACACACGCATGCGAGCACTGTTCTGCTAAGAGCTCACGCTCACACACGCATTCTCTTTCTCTGCTCCACATGTATTCCTGTGTGTGTGGTGGTAGTGGTGATGGTGGGGGGGTTGTCTGAGAAGGTCAGAGCATTCAAATTAATGTTTCCTCTCCTTAGAGAAACCTTACACTTTCTCTGCTGGTTTAATTGACAGGTAGGTGGATGAGGAGAGGAGAGGAGAGGAGAGGAGAGGAGAGATTTGACGAGGAGGGAGGAAAGGACTAACCTGACATGCCAGAGGAATTGTTGTCACAAGTCCATCTGGGGAGCCGTACATTGAAACTGTTTGTGAATGGCAGGTACTTGCAAAAAATACTTGGCAGTTGATTGGATGAACCATCTGGTGGTTTTCGCTATCGGCACCATGGTCGGCACACCTAAACCACGCCAGTATAGCTATAAACACAACACTGATTAAAAGCTAAACAGGACAGGAGGCAAGATGGCAAAGCAAAAATGAAAGCACACATCTGAACAAGACCAGCATTAAGTGCTGTACGTCAGGAGGAGATCAGCGGTTGGTGGAAGGGAATTGAGTAAAGGAAAGAGACATATTTTAAACTGCTTTTGTGAAAACTGTAGTCTGGTCGCACGCTCAGGGTCATAACGGCGCTGCTCATTTGTGTTCCCCCGTCTATACTGAATAACAGACCATAATTCCAATATAAAAATAGAAAAACCTGTCCGTTGTACATTAAAAGTGGTCCTCTGTGGCTTCACTCTTTCTTTCCACATTACAGGCCTTACTGTGAATGTTACGGTCAGCATTTGTGTTAGCGCAACTCTTGCTGTGTGTGTGCGTTATGGCAAAATGGCTGTCCCTGTTTATATTAGCTGATCAGACACTGACTGGCGTGCGCGTCCAGTATCTCACATGCCACAGCTGATGGGCAGTACAAGTCAGATCTCAAGCGCTCTTACCCCCTGGGGACGTCCGTCTGCCGCCGTGACGACCAGCGTGTAGTGGTCCAGGGACTCTCTGTCCAGGGTCTTCTGCAGAAGCAGCTGCCCTGTGCTGGGGAGTCAGAACACACATTGTCCCTTGAAGCTAGCCACCGAGGTACAGTGGACAAGGAGGGGAGGAATACATTGATTCATTAGCACATAGTGACGTGTTAAATGTGCATGTAGAAACAGGGAGGCGTTTATCTTTCCTCAGAATGAATGCTTCACGTCTATTTATATGGGGCATTCATGAAAAGCAGTATAAACACACACAAACATGAATGTCAGGCTTAAATAAGAACTACAGTATAACTTTTCAATGAATGTTTGTGCGTGCGTGCGCGTGTGTATGCTCGTGTCTGTGTGACAGTGTGTGTGTGTGTGCGTGCGTGCGCGTGTGTATGCTCGTGTCTGTGTGACAGTGTGTGTGTGTGTTTGTGTGTGTGCGCTTGTCTAAGCCTTGGGCAAAGCTCAAGCTCAGAATGGTATAATCACAGACTTGCCCCCTTCAAACACACACAAACACAGATCAAATCAAGGCACACTTTCTTCATTACACGCACACAGAGTCCAATATTTATTCATTTACTGCTCATTAAATATGTATTACTGGTGCTGGAAAAGATCTTATCTCCATTCCTGGCGGGGGAGAGAATGGTAGGGCAGAAAGAGACAGAGGAAAGAGGGAGAGAGAGAGAGAGAGAGAGAGAGAGAGAGAGAGAGAGAGAGAGAGGCGGATAGAGCCAAGACAAACTAATTCATGTGGCTTGTAAAAAGACCAAGCAACACAGAAAAGAGAAGCAAATCAACAGAAAGAGAAGAAGAGAGGGGTACACTCAACATGGCGCCCCCTGCAGCCCAAGCATCAGCCCCAGCTCCCTGTTCACGTTTGAAACAAACAGTAACACTGGTATCAGCAAATCAAGGAGTGTCCCTTTAAGAAGGAGAGGAGAGGAGAGGAGAGGCAGAGGAAACAGTGAGAAATTGGAGTGATAAGGCAAAGGGAAAGAAAGGTAAGAAATGAGGGTGAAAAATAGCGGTGACATACAGGGGCCCTATCTTTTGCCTCAGCAGGTTTCTCATTTGACCTAATAACTGTCAGCGACTAGTAACTCTAAGAATCATATCTCTGCTCTCTGGGACTTCATAAATCACATTCTGTGGCCGGCATAGAGCACCATCATGGTTCTGGCACTCTTATTGTTTTTATTGAGGTTTCTCCCAGCCAATCAGATCCTGTGTTCCTGGATGCTAATTAACGCTGCATTCATTGTTTTACATAGATCCGCCCCCTCAATGTGTCAGACTGTGACAATGTTTAGGGTGGGCTATACTGTATACACTGTACGCAGTATAATACAACTTACTTATTAATGTGTTAATAAAAGAGCATATGTATCACATGAAGGTGTGTGTGCAGTATTGTATGTGTGGCGTTGTGTGAGCGCTTACTTCTGTTGCAGCAGAAATTGCCCAAGAAGGTCTCCGCCCTGAATCTTATAGGTGATTGGGTCTTTCTCTCGATCGATCGCCTGATCAAACACACACACACACAGAGATAATGACAGCTTTTAAGGTGTGTGTGTGTGTGTGTGTACAATATGTGCCTACTCATGTGTGTATGTGCATATGCACGGTACACACACCGTGTACATGAATGTGTGTGTGCATGTGTGCACTGCACCTGCAGATTCAACAGTGTTGCTCCAATTCTCGTTGCTTCGCTGATCTCCACATTGTACGTGTTCTGGGGGAATTGGGGCGGGCTCTGGTTGTTAGGGGGCAACACCACAATGTAGACCGTAGTTCTGGACGTTCTAGAAGGTGGGTGCACGTAAGATGAAACAAGGAAAGAATAGAGGACAGAGAACAGGGTTATCTATGCTTATTTAAATCTTTATTTACTTGATACTTTAAATGTATCTTTTACACGAAGGACATGGGCAAGATGGGCCATCAACTTCACCTGAAAGTCAGTGAGCAATTATTTGTCTTTTACCCACAGGGGGCGGGGTTGAGTTTGTCCACATTACAGATATATTAAAGTACAACCCTGGCCATAAGATATAGCAAATATTTAAGCTTTCAAAGGCTCACCCTAAACAGTCCCACACATTGCTAAACAAAAGTGAAGAGATGGATTTCAAGAAAAGCAATTAAAAGACACAGTAAGTGATTCTAACACAATACACTTTCCTCAGTCCACTACCAATCTAGTGTTTGTACACAGCACTGGCTCTCTAAGTGGGAACACAAACAAATTGGTGCGACCCACAGCGCACAACAGTCTTGGCAATGTGTGTTGGATGTGGGGGGTGTACCTTCCGAGGGAGCAGCTTGAAGGGAAAAGGTGTCGAGTAAAAATATCAACAGTCTTTTTCCAGCATTACCTTTAATGAAATGCTAGTGATGAGAAAAACAGGGTTGCCTGGAGGAGAGTAATATGGTTGGAAGGCTCTGGGAGATTAAATGGTCTATTATTTCATATTATTTAGGTTGGAGTGTCCAGTGTGTGTTGTGAAGCCTTAGTTAATCGATGAGTCGATGAGATTGTGTAGTGACAGGCAAACATGCTACACCATCTACTTAGTCACTTTATCATGGGGGGGGGGGCAATTGGGTTTGTGTACTTTGGGAGGAACGATTTCAGAAAGAGATAATCGTTTCCTTGCTTCTATTTCAAACCTTTTATCTACTGTTCAAGTACAGCTACAGTTGGTCTACTTTGGTTTGCATATTTTAATGCCATGTTTATTCATATCTTAGTGTTCATTTGTGCTTCAGCGTGTCTAATGCTTTGTATCTTTTGCCCTCATGTTATAGTCTTGCACATCTTACCATGAGGTTTATTTGATACCATTTGAAGTCTCGGAGAATATGTCTTGTTAAAGGGTGTAAACGTGACTCCTGTTCATAAGACAAGAGCAGCCCATAGAGCCTATTCTACTGAAAGGTGAGTTACAGTAAGTGATTATACCGTACAGCAATCCCATATACTTTTTGTTAAATTCAGCAATTATCGCCTTACAGTTTGCTAGATGTCCAATCTGTGCTTGCACTGTAACAATGTGTTTTTACACAGCTCTGTTTGTTAACTGCAACACAAACAAAGTGGTGCAGACGGCACTATTCCAACACTATTCCAGCCTTGGCAGTGTGTGTGTGGGGGGCAGAGTTTACTGTAGTATTGAGTTCCAATATCAACAGTCTTTCTCCAGCATGCAAGACCGACCATTAACACTTAACAGTACCTGCTAAAACAGGATCCTGTGTAAAAGAACAAACCTTGTGTTGTCTATTATTCATTTGCCCATAGAGAATCCATGGTATAATCTACTTTTGACTTTAACAAATCTGTCTATTTGCAACCCAATCTGAATAGCAAACACATAGTTTCAGCATGGTCCAATAGGACAAGGATATATAATATGCTACATGCTGTATACAGTACTGTATATGTTTATTTATTTCACTGCTTCAGTGCTTGTTGAACTGAATGGAATTAAGTTTAAAAGGAGGTATGTAAACATGATTTACAAAAATAAGACAGACTTTGTCAAAATAGATATTCTTCATGTTTGTTAACAATACTTACTGCCTCTGCAAATCCCAATATAATCTTTCTCTCTGTGATAATAACTAATATCCCATTAAATTCTTCAGCGGCAGTATATAATTATCATATAATATTTATCATCAATTTTACAGACATGTAAAAATATAAACCAGCTGTTCCTATGATTATAGACATTCACAATATAGACAAATACACATGTGAATATGACAAAACCAATCATTCTGAACCCCTAAAGGCTCCTTGTTCCTACTCATGTACACTGTTAGTCATGGCTGCTTCTTGTGAATGGTGTTGTCCTTCAGTGTAAACACCAGCACGTACAGTATACTGTATAATAATACTAATGAACGTAAAAGACACCTGCAAGCTGCAATCAGTGTCCCCAATAAGAAATGTAGCTAGTAACCCAGGCTCATTACAAGTCCCATTGCAAATAGCGTGACACAAATTCTTTACATCATAGTGTAAAGGGGCTAAAAGGGGGCAGAGATAAAAAATAGAAAACTAGTACATACTATAAATCCTTGGTGTCAAAGTGTGGACACAATAATAACGTGTGTAGAAGTGTATGATTGTACAGACACTGGACATTTCACCTAGGTTTTATAACCTGATAAAAGGCTGCTGGACCAAAGTTGGCTCCATTGTAAATGTCATTCTATTAGCAGAGACAAGAACAGGCTCTGTCACTGCATATGAAACATGAGGATTGTAGCTGTATTGAGAAGTAAACTGACTTTTGCTGACTTTTATTTCGCTTTTGATTGCTAGGTACTGTACTGTATGTACAGTATGATCCAACTGATCAGTTGGTCAAATTGATCATGTCTTACCATACCAAGAACAACTATACCAGCTGATCTGTTTTCTCTGTTTCTCTCTCTTTGGAGATTAAGGCTCATTATTAGAACATATTGCCACGTGTCACGGTTGGTATCCACCAGAAAATCGATCTGAGGATCATTTTCGGTCGATTTTATAAACCAGGCAAAAGGGAGAGCGCTATTGATCCACTGCAGGTGGTAGGAGTATGTTTTGAATTTTCAGCTGAGGAATGAATTGTGTCTGGGGAAATTTGGGAACAGCATGCGAGTCAATCCCTGAAACCACCTCAATCTGTATTGATTTGGCATGACAAAGCCGAGAAATGAGAAGAAAATGTAGTAGTGTCTTGGAACACAGTGTGTGTGTGTGCGTGTGTGTGTACCCACACGCGTGCGCGTCTGTGGATGCGTGTGTGACATTTAGAGACAGACAGAGAGAGAAAGCAGAGGCATTTTATTCTAATATTTACAATTAAAGTAGTTCAGCATTTTATCCATAGTCATAAATCAGCATAATTGTTCATCTTCTTTCAATCACTTTATGGACTTTGGGCATATTGGACAGCCAACAAGTCAACAAATGTAATGTTTAACTACCTGATGTTTCACAACACTTATTGATTTGCATACAGTAGCCTACCATAAATGTCAACGTAGTGGTTTAATATAATTTGATGTATGACAGAAGTTATTGACAATAAATTCAAGACTAGACACTAGAGAAAAACAAAATCACTATGGAAGTATGGTGGTCTGTAGCTGAGTTTACATGGACACTTTTCACTTTTTCCTAAAGGAATCCATTTTATTGAAGATTTATGATGTTCTGATGTCATCTAATCCAGTCTGGTGTTTACATGAAGTCACAATTAATCGGAATAGATGTTAAACATGCACACACGAAAGACTTGGTGTATATACAGTATGTAACATGTCCTGCTAGCAAAAAGACTGAAACCGGCATGCCTCTAGTTGCAAGCACGTCGGGAAGACCGAGGCTTGTGTGACTGGTGAAGTGATTTACATCTCTGGACAAAGTCACCGTACACACTCTCATTGACTTATTTTCGCGTTGCAGTTGTTTTGCCCAGACTTCGTACAGTAGCTGTGCAAAATCTCCTTGTCTCCTTGTCTCCAATCAATTCAGCATCACACAAAACAACAAACCCCGGGATTCCACCGGGCACGTGTGCGCAGCGTTCCGGCTCCGACGCCGGGTTTGTTCCGTCAACTTCCACCGGGAGCATTTCAAAAGCGTAGCGCTGCGAGGCAGTTGTATTGGAGAGATCAACAAAAACTACTTTCCCTGTCTGACATTGACTTACTTTCAGTCACTTCCACTCCCAAAAACAACTGCATATTCATCATATTCCACACTATGGTCCTTTCTAGAATTGTCCTTATAAAAAGGATTTGTGGTGTCATAAAACTCTGTTCTTACATTCACCAAATGAACCAATTGTCAAATCCTTCCACTTCTGGCCTTTTGCCACCAATGTAGTCATGTGAAATACGACGAGAGTCTGCACACTTTGTTTTGCACACAATTTCAGTTGTATTTTGTATTTGAGCAGCGCATGTTGGCCGCGACTTCCGTCAATAATAGACACAACGCTGATCAACCCTGATCTTCATAGCGGAGAGCAGCTTCTGGGATGCTTCCAACGCCCTATGTCGCTTGTGGTGGACATGAAAGCATTGACTAAAGTGGCCACGATCAGCTCCGGAGGTATCGGAGCCGAAATGCGTCGCACACTATCTGCACGCTCGCCGCACACACGCCCAGTGAAATTCCAGGGACAGGGCATGTGCAGAAGAAAGCAACCAGGAAGTAATTGGGTTTAACCGTTTACACATGGTAGTATTTGTTATGAAACGGGTTATACTACCCGTCTGCTTGGGAATGAAAGTTCAGTCGGGTTAGGCCTTCCTCTTCCGATTGAGATGTGTATATGGAGTACTTTCTTTTGGGTTGGGCTTTTAACACGATTCCAATCATAATATTACGGTCCATGTAAACGCAACTGGTGACGTCCTCACCTCAATCTCAGTTCAAATCCTGTGTGGCATATTCTAAACATGTACATTGTTTCTCAATCCGGATACTTCTGTAATTACAATACACTTTGACGTAGTACACTGTGTACAGTACACTTGTACTGTCGTGTAATATTGACCGGACATAATGAATTATGAATGATTATTTGATACAATTGCCATTTATTATTTTCTATCAGACAGTATAGTGATCCTGAAAAAAGAAATCAAAAACTTAGACGGGTTTTAACATAAACGTATGATGCTAATGTTTAAAGCTGCAACATCTTCTGCTATCTTCCTACATTTAAATATGGTTGGTGGTTCCTCCCGTTCCGCTACATAGTCAAGATGATGCCCATTGAGGGCGATAAGTGTACAGCGTTCCACACTCAACTGTTGGACTGTTATGAGTCCACCATCCCGGTACAAATATTGTACTGAATACTGGCATACTGTCATGGTAAGCACGCTATGCACTCAAAATAGTACGTGTAAGTACAGAAGTTTTCGAACTGAGGCAGAGCTCTGGGCATAGGCACAGCCCTCTGAGCTAGCTTTGTGACAGTCTTGAGGACTTTGTCCTATCTTTCTCATTCTGAATTCAGCCAGGACACTTCATGGAAACTGGCATCACTCAGAGCATATCGGTTTGGTTCCAAAAACCCCGTAGAGATAGGGTAATCTTTTAAATTACCATTTTTAAGATTGTCGGATTAGGTCTGGCCGTGAGATGCAAACATGTCAGTTAGAACAGTCCCCCATCAAATACCATGTCCACCCACATATTCAATTTGAGTTATTTTGGCTCAAGACTGTGGTTGTGTACGGACCACATTTGAGTGACATCTCCCTGGGTTATGTCACCCTTACTGTACAGCATGGTGGGACAGTTGACAGCTTCTTTATGATTGGTCTTTAGAGTATCTGCAGTTTGCTGACTAAATAAAATAAGTAGAATATATCGGCCCACCTTAGTGTGGGACGAGGTCTAAATAGATCTAACTCAAGGACCAGAGGCTTTAAAGAACAATGAAAAAACAACTAAATCAAATATTCAATAGTCAATAGCACAGAAGAAAATATAATCATTTAGTTGTTGTGTACTTTCTTATTTATAACAATGACACAGCTGGTTTCATTGTCACACTGTAGCAATCTGAAATGCTTGAGTGAGTGTTCCCACATATTCAGAAGCTGTTCCTGATTCAAAATACAGAAACAGTATCATTTCATTTTCATCACAACTGGAGCAGCTTTATGTGAAGGTATCTTCCTTATTACCTGCCTCTTCTGAGTCGCAGTCTGCCTACAGTGTGTTTCTTTTGCATGCTTTTAATCCTACATTTCTCAATGTTCTCATCCTTTGACAAGCTACTGCTGTGCATGCTGTACTTAAATCAAAGGTTGAATGACAAATGAATATGGTGTTTTAAATATTGCAAAAGAAGAGAAGTCAAAGAGAAGTTTGAACAGGAAGATGGACCGGGAAAGAGAGCAGGAAACAAAGAGCTCTACCTTTGGTTATGTGCAGGCCCATTATCCATGGCTTCGACAGTCAAAGCATAACTCTGCCCCACTGTGAGATTAACCCCTGTTGCCACGGTAATAACCCCAGTGCTGTGGGGAGAAATTGAGTTGTATTATAGCGGAGAATTCAAAAACATTTCTTAAACATTGAAGCTGCTGTGGCTGAAGCCAGCATTACAAAAACACGGTTTTGTTTCAGAGTGTCTCTTCTCCTCTCCACCGCTTTGTGGACAGTTGAAACTATAAAACAGTGTCATTATAACCAAAGAATGTACCTTTAAAGTGGTTAACAAGACAAGACAGACAAAAGCGTTTTCATTAGTCAAATTATTAGGAGTACTTACCTGCTGTTGATAAGGAAGTGGCCATGGTCACCTACTAGGACTCGATAGGTCACCTGACCATTGGGACCCACATCTTTATCTACTGCAGACAGCTGGGACGACATAGGGAATGAAGTATGCTTGTTAAATGACTAACACAAGCATATATTAAGGGTTTTCAATATAAACACTGACTGTGTGTGCGTATACCTGTATGAGCGTATCACCAGGCATCATATCCGTATAAAGGTTGACTTCGTAAGAGACTTTAGAGAACGTCGGTGTGTTGTCGTTGGCATCCAACACCGCTATCGTCACGTTAACGGGGTTGCTATGTTGGACGCCATCTGATGCTGACATCTGGAGAGGGGTGAAGTGAGAGAGATATGCTTATTGCCGGTTGAGGAAGCAGATTTAGATGGTCAGATGCTTATTGAAGGGGTGTGATGAGTGCCAAGTGCCTTGGCTGCAGTCGCACAGCGTTTACATTCACAGGATTTGACCCACAATGAACAGTAATGCTGCTGAACTGAATGAGGAAGAGTATTGGCAAGGCTCTGGTAACACAACTGTGATTTGTCTAATTTGTGTTTTCTACTTGTTTACCACGCACCTTCCCTGTCTGGGAATACAGTATGTATTCTGTCTGTATATTATAAAATAACAAAATAAAGAATTTCAGAGCCGTCTTTCTCATCTCTCTGGTGTGTTCGCAGAACTAAATTTCCCCAGGAGGGATCCCACCATAAGTTCTTCCCTACTGTAGCGTATGCTCATCTTACAGTGTGGTTTTATTCTGGATGTCTCAACAGTTCACACACATTTAGCAAGTAGGCACACATGACTAATTACTGTATTTGTTGAGAGGGTGACCTATAGAGAATGACTTTACTGACGAGGAGTCTATGCTAAACTAATGATATTCTCTTTAAAAACAATACAGAGGGTGAAACAACTTTGCAGTCTCAAGATTTAAAAATAAACGCACACGCGCGCACATGCACACATACACACAGAATAATTTATTAACTAAAAAAGAGCAGGCAAACTCAAATCTGCCATTTCTCTTTTCTCTAAGTTGCCAGATGTCCTCATTCAACTGATGATATGAGGTGAAACCAAAATGAAAAATCTAATGGTTGTGTGCTGTCTGAGATGAGCTAACTGCCTACTCAATGTTGAAAAGAAATGGAAAGATAAAAATCATATTCCTTCTCTGGTACCATCCTTGAAGTTACATTTCACCTCCATGATTAGTTTAACTCTTTACCTGCCACAGTGTACACACAGGCCTTGGCCTGTACTTTTGATTTAATCTCCTAAAATATTAGCAAGCATCTGCAAATACACCTAACACTTTGCATGCATTGTGCCAGCGAGTCAAGCAGTAATATAAATCTCATCCATTCCGTCCATTATTTGTTTTGCTGCGCTGCTTGACAAATCATATTAAGACCTTAGTCACGGCTCCATGCTGAGAATGTGACAGTTTGGCAGTTGAAATGCAGTGTAAAGAGGACTTAAATGTACAAAAAAGACTGGCATAATGTACGTTTCACCTCCGTGGTTATGTGTGTGCCGTATTAATGACCTGGCCTTTTTAATACCACCGGACTAAATAGGCAGTGGGAACAAAGGCATGAATACATACTGTAGAGTAAATAAACCAATAAGCCAAAGAGCCAACCACACAAACAAACAACCTCCTAAACTGGAGGCAGCAATGGAATGCTTCTTCAACGGCCCAATGAGAGTCCCCGTATCTCATATCTCTCTGCTGTCTAATTCCAGTTTAATCTGTCCTGTGGGGCTTTCACTGTGATTACTACTATACCCTGCCTGCCGATCAATAGGTCTGCATTTATTCATCCTTAACTATCCAGTTCCTGGGCTTCCTTGCATGCGTGCTAGGCCACGTGGCATGCAGAGCAAAACCCACGGCCACGAGGTCAAGCCGAAACGGCTGTACTGTGTAGGCGGAGGGCGGCTCAAGCATGGCGTCTTGAGACACACGGCAGTACTTGGCCAGACAAGCATGACTTATCAGGTTCTTCCGTACGGCACACAATGCTCTCCGAGCCTCTATAACGCAGCCACTTGAATTGAATGGCAATGAAAAGCGGAGAAGGATGGAAACACAATGAGATAGAGGGAGGGAGCACTCAAATAGAATTGGAGAAAGTAAGATAGGGCAATAAGCAATGAAACGTGCTGCATTTCTAGCCAATAGGAGCGTAGGAGGTGCAACACACCATGTTACACACGTTAACGGGGGTCATGGTAACAGCATCTCACTTTAAAAGCCCAGCCAGCGTCCAGCACCACTATAGAACGTGAGGTGCTTTGTATGCTGTGCTTATGCAGCTGGGCTTACGACTTGCAGAGAGACACATATTGTGTCATAAAACAAATGACTTTCCACTCCCTGAACAGGGTTGTATATGTAGGCTAACCGCTTTGCTCTCAAGTGTTTCAGCCAGCAGGTCACAGTGTTCACGTTGTTGTTGTAATACGCCAACAAGGGCCGGGGCATTTAAACATATAGTTTACTTATACTAGCCTTGCACGCTCCACTGGGGGAGTGTTTGCAGTCGTATCCTCCTACTTGGCGTAGACCTCGGGTTCATTTTGAAACGGTTGGACAGCGCTGAACCAGTCGGCGTTGCTACAGTTGTTTGATTCGTCTCATCTAGCTCTACCGCCATTTCGAAACTTGACTTCAACGTCTTCGCTTGACTTCAACGTCATCTCGATAACACACGCTGATTGGGTCGCCAGCGGGGCGGCGGTGCGAACGCTAATGTGATCAGGGTTTCCAGAGTGTAACCTCAGATAAATAAACTGGGCCGAGAGCACAGTCGGGCGGAGCCAGGCCATGCTTATACAGCGCCTCACTTTAAACACACGTGCTCTGTTGCCACGGGGAATACAGAGGCTTGGAGGGACAATTGATCCACTGGGGACTCGGTACGGTATGTAATGTCCCAGCCTGTCCTTTCATTTAGTTATTGTTTCCATAGTCGGAGCAGCGCTCCCTTCCCCGTTCTCTCCTCTAGTATTGGCTCTCGCCCTTCCTTTCATTCTCCGTGTCCTTTCTCCTTCACTGCTATTGCAGGCTAAATCAAAGGCATGTTTATTAATCGGTATCACCAGAGGCCTTAAAGATCTCCTTCACTTCATTTACTCATTCAACCCCCCCCCCCCTCCTTCCCCGATCCATTTTCTGCTAGATGAGCATTTCTCAATGGGTGGTACCCCCTGCTTCAAGCAGGGAGAATAAAGAAGGCCCATTGTTACACTAATTGCCAAAATGCTCACTGATTGTTCATGGGAACAGGGGGGCTCCTTGTTCATTGGGGGTGGCCTTGGTTTTTTTGTATACAGTAGTGTCTAATTCTACATTGCGCTCTACGGTTAACTTCACTGCAATGATCTTTCACTTTAGTTTGTAATAGTTACACGAGGCAATAGGGAGTCACTTACTATGAACCCTGAGCAAGGAGCTAATTCATTAATATAACCCTGTATACCTCTGTATAATCTGTGGACCATACGAATGGAAGCACAGACAAAACGGTATTACACTGGATATATAATAAAAAATGTAATATCCCCTGTCTCACCGTGAACGTGTATGAATCCTGTGTCTCTCGGTCCAGGGCCTGCAGTAAGGTCAGGTATCTTCTGATCCCTGTAGCAGTCACAGAGAACACCGTGGCATAGTCGTCCAATGAGAACATGAGCTGAGGGTCCTTGGTCTGCGGAGAGGAAACGCAGCACTTAATGGAAGTAACGGGGGGAGAGAAAAAAAATAGGACGGAGACGACAGAATGAGGCACATGGGAGAAGCTAGCTTGACAGCTAGAGATTTTGTAAACATTATTTATCGGGCAGAACTCTGCTGACACACTGTTATACAACCACAGGTTCCACGGGTCACAAACGTCACTGGGAACGCCGCGTGGGCTAACGTATAGTCATTTACTGCTAAGCCTCCTCACTTGGCTTTTAAGGCAATACGTGCGTCGTGGATCGTGCTAATGTAGCGCGGCCGTCCAAACCCTGCGCGCAGTTCCCTAGCCTCCTTAAGCCTATGGCAGTGCCGCTGTGGGATAGAGGCACATCAATAATTGCATTGCAGCAAAGCCTTCCGACGCTCCCCTGTCATGCGCTGACACCCTGTTCAGCCGCACCACAGTGCATGCATGACAGCCGCCAGGGAGCACACAGCAGTGCTCACAAAGGACGGAAGGAGAATGAATGAGAATCTACAATCTCCTCCAGTGTTCGTCCTGACATGAAGGCCCTCCTCTGTGTATTTATGCGTGTGTGTGTGTGTGCACGTGTGCGTGCGTGTGTGTGTGTGTGCATGTGATAGAGAGGCAATCCAAGTCACCCTTCTGATATTACACACATACAAACAAACACACACACACACACACACAAGTTGATCGTTTGTTGATGTGTGTGCGTGCGTGCGCATGTGTGTGCATGTGATAGAGAGGCAATCCAAGTCACCCTTCTGATATTACACACATACAAACAAACACACACACACAAGGTGATTGTTTGTTGATGTGTGTGTATTAGGTTTTTTCCAGATAAGGCTGGCTCAGCAGAGCAAAGGAGGAGAGCTGATAATATTGTCGATGTAGCAGGACTGTATATTGAGCCATAAATATACACACACACACACACACACACACAGGACTACCCGCGTATAGACATGCAGACATTCTCTTTGTGTGCACATGCCCATGAATCCAGTTGATGGACAGCACATAAAAGCAATTAGGACTAATCATCATTGTTGGTACTTAATGCAGGAGGAAAAGACCGGGGTGAGCAATATTTCCAAATGACTTAACGTATATCAGCCACCAGCCAATATGCACAAACAAACACACACGTGAGCGGGCAAACACACACATTATCCCCGCTAAGCCCACTGCCTGCCGAGGGGGTATTTTAGAACGCAATGAACCAAAGCTTGTTTTTGTTAAAGTGCCGACTCTACATCTTAAACAAGCCTGGCTTCTGGGAATACAGTGGTGATAACAATGTGTGCAGCACTGTAAACTCCTACATTATCACTGGGAGGCAATTTGAAGAGGGAATGGCTTCACTCTCTGCATTCCTTGAGAAATTAGTTAGCACAATGCATAGCGAGGTGCAAGGCAGAGATTCAATACCACAAAAAGGAGAAAGAGGGATGAAAAGATTGGGGCTTTAGTATGCCCACCTGCCGATAGATCCATATATGCCCTGTTTAAACATGGAAGCCCTCCCACACCAAACTCTGATACTGAGGTATTGCATTACTGGTTTTCTTCCTGAATTATTGTCTGCACTGACATTTAAAGGCCCAATATCATTCCATGTTACACTCCCTCCTTCCATCCTTCTAGCTGACAATTATTGTATTCTTTTAACATGCCCTAACTTGATTGGCTGTCTCACTGGGAGTGGAAGGATAAAGTTCCATAGGTTAGACACTGTTGGTTCCAATCCAACTGCATGATATCATATCTGGGGCCAAAACTGGCTTGTTTTAACACAATTATTTCAAGCCATTTCATGTCCCTTCAAACCTAGCCAAATACACATTACCACACAACAGGATAAACTAGAATGATATGGGGCCTTTAAACAGACTTTTTACCTAATTTTACTTTCAAGATTACTTTTTTATTATTAATGGCTTTTGGGTTTTAGAATTGAGTTATGTTAGTATGAAAGTGGAATTTCACAACCCTCGCTTTATCTGAACATAAAGCTATTCAATACTACATCTTTACACCCCAGAATGATTACATAAAAAGCATACTGTTTAATTTTTAACACCCATTGTTTGAAGCTATACTGTCGATTAGCAGAAGGAATAAAAGTCACAATCCACCACACTCAGCTGATACCTACAGGCACTGCATTGGCTGCAAGCTATAAAAAGGGAGATATAACAAAAAGTTATAACAGTAGGCTTTCAGCAAGCAGGTTAAGAGGTTTAAGCTACGGTTGTTAGCTTAATAATAAATGCACAATGTGCCATATTTTAGCAAGGCAGCACATAGGAGCGTGGGTGTTTGGAAGATTATATTTTGCATTGACTGCACATTCCCCTTGATGTGAAAATACATCAGTAGCCTGTGTGCTCATGTCTATATGTAGATTTTAGCATGGGTACTGTGCATTCACAGTATAGTGGCGTTGGGTTTGTGTTTGGATGAAGGCATATTGATGTTCGGACAATGCGTGCACTGCAAACCAGGATACAACCAGGATGTTGGCCCACACAAATTTCAGTGCATTCTACCGGTATATGCTGTCAGATAATAGTGGATCTCGACTCTGAATAGCTCTTCTGTCTCGTTCCATAGATATTTCAGGAGTGAACACTGTGCAGGCCACTGAATGCATTTGAATTCATTAACATGTTTGTATAACTGTTTCTGGACAGCTGTAACCTTTTGGCATTATCTTGCTGAACAACATGCATTTACAAATGAGACCTCCTTGGTATGGATGCATTTGATTTATTTATTTCTCCATTCCTTCTACAGCATAAAGGGGAACACTGGTAAGTGGTTCATATAGTACATTGCTTCTTTAAAAAAAATGTATTTATCCAACACTAATTATTAGGAATTCAGCTCAACACATTACATTAATAGTTATCAATCACCTACTTAAATATGATAAATGATCATGTAAATCTAGAATTAGAGATTTTACATTGTTGCCCTCACCTCCTCAACATCGTTATCCAGAGCTACGAAGGCCAGCGGAGCGGACAAGCTAGCGCTGAGTGCTACGCTAGCTCCCACCGGAGAGGCTTCGCTGACGTAGCCATGGTAACTGGCCTGTAGGAAGTATGGCGCTTGGTTGTTCTTGTCCAGCACCTCAATCTGGAGGTTTGCAAAGGCTGGTAAAGGGTGGCCATTGCCCTGCTCGGCCTGCAGTGAGCGAGAGAGATAGAGAAAAAGAGAGAGAGAGAGAATGGTGATGTGGGGATTCAGGGTTGTGTTCTACCAAACGTAATGTGGCTGGCGGTATAGGAAACTAAACACAAATCTGGTCCTGAGGCTTGTGTAGCAGTAGGAATGTAACTGAAACATGCCAACCAATAGCTGTACCCACATCAGTGCCCACATCCATTCTATCCAGTCAGACTGTCTGCACAATCAATGTATAGTGCAAGCAGGTTGGATCATCTTCTCTGTATATGTGATGGTTCACGAGGCAGTTCCGCCTCACAGGAGACTATTTCCCATCACCCGGCACAATACAGTATATCCAGGACAGGTTTGGTTCTTCAAAAATACGCTGCATGCACCAGAGTTGACAAGTTGCAGGTGTCAAATGGTCTTATTTTTACAGAAATGTCGATCACAGCCAGGGCTGTTTATAACTATACCCTATGTAATCATGATGTTTTTTCATGTGCAATTCCTAGAACATGAGTCCTGCATCTGCAGTTACCACCTGTACAGCGGAGGCGCACGGCTAGAAGAAGCTCCCAGTGCCAGCAACAGGCGAAGAGATGAAACCCATTACACATTTTATATTGGATCTACACGATCACATTACTCACAGGGACTTTGCCATGCTGATTTGCTTTTCCTTTAAGTAAAAGATTAGAGAAAGTCATTAAGATGTTATCTAAATGTATCTGAAATTGCCAATTTGAGTTAGGCTAATAAAACCATCCTGATTTTGCAAGCTCTGCTTCTGGGATTTGCTCCACTCTGCATTATCTGGGAACTCAATTCAAAACCAGACCAGGTGGATAGTTCAATTGGTGCCCTTCATCCCCAATCATTCCAACATGCTTCGTCTTCTGATTGGTTGTAGGTGGTCCAATAATCTGCTGGTACATTCGGCAAATCACTTTGATTTGATTGAGTGATTTGTAGAGCCGGACAAATTGGGGTGCTTGCAAAATCAGGATGTTTTGCCAGGCTAAATTTAAACATTCTGGACCATTTCTAGTTTATAAACTTGTATGTCTGTGTCCAACTTGTAGGTATTGTTCTTCCTCTCCTCCTCAAATTGCAGATGCCACCAGACTCACATAACCCATTTACAGATTTGATTTAATGAAAATACTAGCATAATAACATTACCTTAATCATAAACATGATACTGGGGCTGAAAACAGAGAGATTACAGCTTAAATGGAGAAAAATTATGCCCCATAGGGAAAGGCATTCATTCAGAAAATGCTTGCTTTACATTATGAGGAGAGCGTGCTGAGCTTAGTGTATCGTTATGTGATAAAGGCTCAGTTCTATGAGACTAACACACCCACGTTCACTGATATGCAAAAGCTCTACATCCATTACTGCCATTTAGAATGGTCAGGGTCAGGGCAGACACAAACATAATATACGTAATCTACGTACAGTAGGCACGATCGCTTTCATTTTTTTAGCTTGTTAGACTCATGTCAACGTTATGGTCGCTCAGTGTGCATTCCTCAATACAGTATAAACACACAAACACGTTCACACAGAGGTGTAGTGTTCTTGCTCACCTTAATAACCAGGTCAAATCTGAGGTACAGTTCTCTGTCGATGGGTTTCAGGAGCACAAGTTCTGCTGTGGTGCTGTTCAATGTGAAATAGTCAGCGTATGACGCTGGCTTACCTGGGAAAGCACAGTAGAGTTAGTAAGCACACATCATGGAGGCTGATGGGATAAATGAGGTGGATGTCTCAACACCTGCTGTTGCTGTAGAGCGCTGTTCAGTATGTCCGGCGTGGCTGTGTGTGTGTGTGTGCGTGCATGTGCGTGTGTGTGGGGGTGTGATAATTCTGCTCTATGGTGCTCTAGTCTAGTGTGTCACATCCACCAGTTCAGAAACAACGTGGCATCTGATATGCATCAAGTTAGCTTTGATTAGCTAGAAAAGCTTAAGCTTCTATTTGCAAGGGCGTTGTGCGTGCGTGTGTGTGCGCGTGTGTGTGTGTGTATTTACTACTTGAGTCATGTCATGTCTCGTGTCTAGTCGGGCAACCTTCAACACTTTCATCAGAGATGTTTTCTATTCAAATGTTTCAAATACATATGAACGATTCATACTAATTAGAGACCAAGCTTATATTGTTCTACTGTTTCCTATTTCTTCACTGCACACATCCACCATAATGCATTCCGAATGTATTCGGGGAACAAATACCTTACGCCGCTCTTGATGGTTTGTTATACTGAAATCAAAAGGCAAAAAAACACAAAGCAAACAAACAAACCAGAATATGTTCATGTATTTGTAGTAGCAACAGCAGCCTGCAACCTACTCTGAACATGAGAGTGAAGGTTAAGCATCCATCATAGGGGCTCTCTTACCCAATTACAGTAACAATATGCCAGCCTATGCTGATGTGTAGTGTGAATTTGGCACAATGTAAACTATGCTGTTCCAGTGTAGCAGGCAGACTGGTGGCAGGGCATGCTAGTTGGAAGGCCCAGAGAGCCAGGTGCACCTGTGGCCAATTAACCTGTGTCTTTCTGTGGCTGTGCCTTGCAGTGGCCCGGCTGCTGCTGCCGACTGGAAACTAGAGGCAAGGCAGTAGGCAGAAAGCACAGCAGTCCACCGTGGCTCATTACACACACACACACACACAGACTTATCACCAGTGTTTAGTGCTGCTCATTTATTGCAGGTGGTGGTTATTTCTGATTCCTGCCCAATTTGCAGGATAATAAAAAAAAGTAAGAATCTAACCTGCTGTTTACCAGTAATTTCTATATTATGTTGTGTCAAACCATTCAGAGAAGAACAGACACAATCATTTGGTGTCTACATATTTGTAGATATACAGTATAGTGTGGGCATAAGACGTGATCTTGAACAGATGAATGAGGGCGCGTTCACACCTGGCTCGTTTGGAGCAGTTGAATCGGAACAAGGAGCATTTGCCCCCGCTAGTTCGGTTTGCTTGGACTTATGTATACACAGCAATTGCACTCGGGTTCGTACCAAAATCAAGCGAGCCGAGACCGCTTAGAGGGGGTGGTCTCTGTGTGTTAGAGCGGTTTGCTTGCAGTGAGGACTCAATCAGTCCAGTGAAGCGCAGGACTACTCCCTACAACCCTTAAAATGCCTACAAAAGCAATGACCAACACAGTTGGTGCTCCACTGTCGCTTGCAAACTAAACTCTCTATAGTTTTGACAACCCAAAGAATGTCTACAATGCCCTGTATACAAGTTATGTTCCCCTCTAAGAGCACAAACAAACGCAGGAACGTGTGCAAACCACAGATGTGAAAGCGCCCTAAATGTTAAATTTGAACCCACCAATGAGAATGGAATAGAGAATTCCTGGCCTATCGGAGGGAGGCTGTATGTTTCTGTCTTGGTCCACAGCCTGGATGGGTGGAGTCACATTGACTGGATTCACCTTAACCTATTGGCACAACAGTTCATTCATTAAACAAAGCCCGTCAGTACACAGTGTTAGACCAAAAAACCATCTAAGTTCCCTAAAAAAAAACAATACAATACATTATACATCACAGCTACTACCACAAAAGCCAAAGCCACATTTGTGTTATTTTTCAATCTAAAAATGTTTAAAGTTAAGGTCCTAAAGTAAATGTGACAGTGTCGATGGAAGATTATTTAGTGTGATTCAGTAGCCAAATATTTCTGAAGACATATTTTTTCTTGAAGGTGGATTCAGCCTGAAGATAATCTGGCATTGTGCTATGCCCACTGCTGGACATTATGTCGTCCAGAAGAACAGATGCATCAAAACACATCAAACTTAATGTGCCCACACTGTTTGCAACCTGAGGAGTGCTCAGCCTTTCCTTCTGTTACTGGTTCCAGAGCTAGATATTTAAGTAAGCTGCTCTGGATAAAACAAAATTCACTATCCACACAAACCGAGATGGAATGCGGGTTTCTACTTATTAGCTCTGAGAGAGAAAAATACAACTTGACATGTATTGCTTTCGTCTACAATAACAGTAAGCACAGCGGACGTGAGCCGAGCTAATTGAGCTAAATGGGAGACAGTGAAATTAGTGGAGAATCTGAACATGGTTTAAAACACGTGCGCGTCTGCCATTTAACATCACATGCAGACACATGCAGACATTGGCCGCCGAGAGCAGCAATCTACAACTACTGTTGGCAGAGAGAGAGAGGGAGGGAGGGAGATGGACAGGAGTGAAGAGAGGCTGGGTGGGAACATAAATGAAATAATGAAGGACACAAACAAAACAAAGAAAGAACAGCTTTGAAAAGAAACAGAAGCTTGTGTTTTTACAGAGGGATGATAAGTGTGTGTGTGTGTGTGTGTGTGTGTGTGTGCATGTGTCAGCTGTACATAGTCTGAGCAAAATGACCACTGAACTGAAAAGCACGGAACGTAAGTGTGCTGACAGAGAACAGTGAACCCGGCTCACAAGCGGTTATTCCACGTGTAATATTCCAACTGATTTTGGGGCAGAAGCTTTTAACGGCACACATTTAGCATGGACGTTCACAGTGGGCACTAATGGACACGCGCGTCGCACAACATTGTATTCTGTTGTGCGAAGCTGCAAAGTACCCCGTTTACACAACCAATAAAAATGATGCGGATTTTTGTACAGTATCGCAGCGTTACCGTCTGTGGTCACGTTGACGGCTTCTCTGCATTTAAAATCCGAGTGTACCCAGTAAGGGTCCATTCAGCAGCAGTGCAGATTGTTAAGCAGGGGTCTAGGATAATTTGGTTATTTCTCCCCTACGGCTGTGCTTGAAGCATGAGACAATGGTGCGTGGTGGAGATGGAACTCTTGGGGCAGCCATACTGGTGTGTGAGTAATACTGTCTGAGAGACATTACCACCTCACCCGGACTGTGTGCGTGTGTGTGAGGAGAGCTAATTAGTCTGAGGTTGTCACATCTTATCAGTCGGAGGATGAGAAGCCCCTCCTTTTCACCCTTCACATCTTCCTTCAAACTGCCTAAAGTTCCTGATCTATCTAGAAATATAACCCACACTCTCTGTTGCTGTCTTCTCACCCCCACCTCCCTCTCTCCCTCTCTCTCTCTCTCTCTCTCTCTCTCTCATATCTATCCATCATGTATCCTTTCTTTCCAACTCTCTCCAGCTTATGAAGAACACGCCTGCAGCCTAAAGTCTGCTGAACATATTGGGGTGCGTTCAGGCGAAGCGTATCATAGTGGGTTCCATGTTGTATGCCCTGCGAGTATAGCCTGGCTTTAATCAAACAAGGGCCCCGACCCCTGAAGTCAGGTCTGTTTCAACTGGACCAAGGTGAAGCCAGGCGTGGGAAAGAGGCCGCTGGCATAAACAAGATGAGCAGCCTTACGTGCTTACCTGACCATCCTAGTTAAGGGCCTTCGTTAGTTTAAATGAGGTGCAGTAAGTAGCAAAGGAGACTCACGAATGTTTCTACTTCCCTTCCTAGAGCGTGCAAAACAACTGCTACAGCTGTCCAACTGTAATGCAACATAACACGGTCTGTCATAACATCACCAGAACATGGTCCAACATAACATGGTCTGTCATAACATCACCAGAACATGGTTCATCATAACATCACCAGAACATGGTCCAACATAACATGGTCTGTCATAACATCACCAGAACATGGTCCAACATAACATGGTCTGTCATAACATCAACAGAACATGGTCCAACATAACATGGTCTGTCATAACATCATCATAACATGGTCCATCACACAAACGTGCTGACATTTGTCTCATGCTTCGGCACCTGTGGGGCTTAAGGGGGTAACGGGCCATGCTCAAGGGCCCGATGGTGTCGGCACAGGGGAAGGGGCAGGACACAGAGCCACCGCCCCTGGGAGCCCAGCCAGGGCCTCTACTCACCCAAAGTGATATAACAGTCAAATAAGCCTTGTGTCTGCCTGCTTGTGTCCCAACTCCATTCTCACCTCCTCCCCCCTCCCTGTGTTTATGCTTGTATGCTTCTCCCCCTATCCCCTCCCTCAAATCCTGCCATCATATCTTACACAACATGTTTCTCCCTTGATCCCCCCCTCCCCATCCCTTCCTCTGGCCGCTCTCTCCGTCATAAACACTGTCCTTGTCTGGGTCTACTCGCCTCTTTTCAACACCGGGAGTTGTAAAGTTGATTTACTCCTGTTGTTTGATGGCTGTATCTCTATCTCGCTCACTCTCTCTCTCTCTCTCTCTCTCTCCACACAGTACAGTAGCACACTTAATGTGTGTTCACACATACACAATTGCAATGCGCTCACCGGTAGCTTGTCACCAGCTTGCGTGCAGGCGTGTGTGTGTGCGCGTGTGTGTGTGTGCGGTAAGGGCTGAATGCTCTGCTGACTTGTCAGAGTTGAGGTTTTTGCCCAAAGCGTGCGTGCATCTCTCTCTCTCTCTCTCTCTCTCTCTCTCTCTCTCTCATGAAGAATGAACCCAGATGGAGAAATGCTGTATAGCAAATTGATAATATGAACAAACTATTCTTTAGATAGGACTAAAGGTCTGGAGCTTTCTGTCGGGTGGAAATAGACATACAATAAAGGCCCTATAAGAATATAGTGGAAGACTGTGTGATAGGCATGCAGAGCGGTGTACGAACCGGATCGGTCAGTTCCAGGATGTTGGCCCGGTATATGAGGGGACTGCAGTCCTGACTTTTCCCCACCAGGTTACATGGGAGAAACATGGGTCCTAGGTCGTCACCGTCCAACACGTCCACAGTCAGTGTGGTGGTGGTGGTCAGGCGATCACTTGAGTTTGGGGCTCGGTCCTGGGGTGGGAGCGGAGGATTGATAGAAACATATAGAGCTCAATGATGGCTATAAAAAACTCACTTCACTTCCATCAGTATGGGGGTAGATTTCTATCAATATTATTCAAGCGCAAAATTATAATCCACACGTATTTTTACCATCCACAAGCAC
>JAODLL010029673.1:0-23476 GCA_026546735.1 Forbesichthys agassizii | reverse complement strand
CCTATGGGCTTTAATCCCCCCCCCCCCAGTTTTGTTTGTTAAGCGTCCTTGGGTATGTGAAAGGCGCTATATAAATTATAAATTTAAGTTATTATTATTATTATTATTATAAAATAGAATTATAAAAAATGTTATTACAATCTGATAACTTATATGATTATGACCCCTTTTGAAATATTCTATACTATATTCTGTACTTACACACATTATATTACATGTTTACATGTATATGTAAATTGTTGTGTATATGTAAATATTGTGTATATGTAAATATAAGGTATATGTAAATTGCTTTTGTAGCACTTTGGGATTTCTTCTAATGTAAAGTGCGTTACAAATAAAATGTATTATTATTATTATTATTATTATTACATTAGACTGCATTTTGTTTATGTGTAAATTGTACAGTTGACTCGACACCATCCCCATTTGATTTGTATTGTATTTTTGTTCATATAGAATGCAAGAGGTCACAGGTCATTTTCAGACATCTTAAACCATGGGGGTTCAAATCTGCTGAGCACACGTATGAGAGTAGGGCGTGGTGTCATCCCTGACTCAAAACTCTGACCCACTTCTACAGGTTTAACATACCAGTGTGTCTGAACACATCTGCGAACAGCATTCTCAACAGACAATTATGACATTGTTTGGTTGTGCCATGTAGCGAGCTATGTCTGTGTCTCTTTGGCCCTGTGGTCAGTGAGTCAGGGAATCAACATGGCGTGTACCCAAGCATAACCGCTTGTTAAAGTGGAAGCCTTAATTCAACAGTGTCACTGGAAGTCCACCATAAGCCTTAGCCTTTGACACTATTTTTATATGCTTCAATGGTTTAACACAATAATTCACAATATGTTCCACTATAGCTTATTGACCACTAAATACACAATGAGCATGTCCACAGTTCAAATCTGTTATTGCCTTGCTATGGTCTTGTCATAGTATATCAGCTGTCACAAGCTAACATCAAAATTATGCTCCTTCCTTGCCCACCACTATCACTTGTAACCGTGGAAACAGCCAGACCGGTATACAGCTACACGCATTTGATACGTAGACAGATATATATGCACATACTCAATGTCTGTGGCTCTGTCTATGTGCAGTATAGGCAGCAAAGAAAGCCACAGTGAGACTATTAATAGCATAAAAGCATTCAGATAAGGCTGTTGTTCAGATAGAGTGGCAACGTCTGCATTCTGCCACAACGGCTGAACGATCACCTCATCTGAAACCCCTCCTCACATCTCTCCAACACCTGTCTGATATATGCATCTTTTTTCCAGAGATGACATAGCCGAGCCAAGCATAGACCGTTAAGCTCTACAGGCACCCAACTGCGCACCACACATTCAGTGATGCGATGCCTACAATGTGCTATGGGTGACTGTCAGTAACAGTTGTAGCTGTGGAAAACACATTTCTTCCATGTCAAATGTACACCTCCACCTTGTTATAGCCATGATATTGGTGCATGATATATTGATATGTACCAATTAATGGCTCCCTTTGCCTTTTGCCTACGATGAGGTTGTTGTGTTTTCACTGATGGGTGTACAATGGTAGCATACTTTGTTTCTTACTGTAACACACAGTCTTGGGGAGCAGTGCCCTCTATAGTCATTTGTGATGATATTCAACCACTGTTTATTTATTTAATTCATATTAAAATCTGAACTATGTTGAGTTTGCAAGGACAGGACGTTTGCTGTGTTCTATTCTACATTTAAAGTACAATATACAGTACAATGATTTGCAATGAGTTGCTTTATTGTATTTTTTGGTAAACTTTAGTTGTGAATAGCGCTTTATAAAATTCATTATACAGGAGAGTGCAGTGTCACAATTTCTGTAAGGTGCTGATCACAGCGTTAGAAGACACTATCAGCGGACGAAAATAGTTTAGACATGCCAATAAACTGTAAAGGATGACTGACTTAAGTGTGTGTGTGTATATGTACAGTACTCCTGCCAAGCTTGGGAATGTTATAATTAATTATCGCAAAGTAAGTAATTCTGCTCTGAGCTACAAATGCAGACCAAATATCTAGTGCCTACCTTATAGATTACAGCTGATTCAGTCTCAAGTGCTGAGGCAGCACATTTGATTACAGATGTCCGTTGGATAAGACCTCCATCACATTCCAATACCACACACAAAGGCACCATGTAATATAAATATATATTATTTTAGGTCTGAATAATTAAATTAGACATTCAGAAAGTATTTAATATTTAGTACTTATAGCTCTGCTTGTATTGTATAGTAATTTGGCGCAGTATATTTTTCATGCTTGCTGTTATAAGATTGATAAGACTTGTTTCTGACTCGTTTTCTCTTGGTTTCAACCTCACCGCATAAAATCAAAACATCCTTTGTTCCCCTAAGTAGTCCTACTGTAGAGTAGTGAACAAATAGGCCAGTTCCTCTGTGTGTGTTACCATCTGCAGGAAGAGAGAGATGGGTAAAATAAACTACAATAAAGTATCATTCTGCAGATATTCATTCTGCATGACTCACCTCCATAATAAGCATTGCCAGGCCCATATTGAAACAACTCATGCATCCTGAAGAAAGAGGGAAGAGATTCATCATCATCAATTATGGTGCCAATTTAACATTTCAATAAGGGAGATAGAGACATCATCTTTTGTAACCTATTCCTTACTGAATATAGACTACTCACGTGTGAAATGACCAGAAAACACACTGTAATTGCAACTCATTATTTCCATAACTCTTTCATGTGTAGATAATTCTTTGATCATGTAATCTGAATAATTTAGACATTTAAAATGTGATCATATTAAACAATAACAGAAATTCACATTTTTGTGAAGTTATTCATTCTTTTTCACATAATATATCACCAAGTCCTGGTCCACACAGGTGGCTGATTAGACATATTTTCATGTGTGGGCCTGTGCACACATTTAATAGTATTGTATTCAACTTTTGCATTGTAATTGGTGCAAACTGATATTGTGTAGTCAGCCAAACAAACTCTGAACTTATTTTACAAGTTTTGTGAATTAAGATGTTGTTCTGTTTACAGACTAGACAGGGAGAAAGTCTACCCTTCTAATAGCACTTACGTGTCACTGAATAAGTTATCAGGCTCAGGGGGTAGAGCTGAGGAGAAGTGGGTGTGTTTAAGACTTCATTTACAAAATCTTACTTACTTTACATTCTTTTTTAGCTGGCTCCTACAGCAGCTGTAGCACATTTTATTTGATTCATTGTCACAATTGATTTAATCTTCAGTCATTCCATGTATTCTTTCACTCGTGGAATAGTGCAGAATGGCCAGGAACAAATTTGAGAGAAATGTACAACATTTAAAACATAAGCTTTAAAGATTGGATTTTTTTAAATCCAAGATCAAAGATTTCCAAGAAGACCTTGTCCCCCAACCCCCTCCTTTCTGTTCAGCCTTGTGATTCATTAGACCCACTTACTACAGATGACCCAATTTTCTTGACACTCCCTTTGACCCAGCGGATGCATCACTAACTGTTCAAACAATTGCCAGACAAAAAAGGCTATTTTGGAAGGGGGCCACACGTGAGCTTACTGAAACACAAAGCACTGAGCACTGAATGTAATTCTACAGTGAATGCACGGTGACAAGAAAGCCAGCCAGGATGATTACTAAATCGGGCAGGAAACTGAGCCATTCTCCAATGTGTCTGCCTGGAACAAAGTCCTACAAACGTCACATTGTACTACAGTAGCCCACCTGTGTACCTGTGCATGTGACTCTGCAGGGCAGACTGACGTAGAACCTCTCCTCAGCATGAATGTGAAGGCAGGCCTCGTGCAGCCCTTCCCCTGCAGGTGCTGCAGCAGTTCGCACCGTGGTGGAGATGATCAGGTTCCTGACCTGTAGGAGGCACACACAATGTACTGCTGCTTAAAATACTATCATCATTCACTTATAGTCAGTCAGCCTAAACTGAAAACACACAAGGCCAGGAAATAACTCATTCATACCTTTGTAATAGTCTCTAAATTAAAACTACAGGGTAGATCATGTTCAGCTGTAGGACTGGCCTGTCAACTAGCTCAGTCAGTGTCCTTCGTCTGTCCTGAACACAGAAACCATTGTTCTTTGTATCCGTCAATATCTGGCCATTCAATTTATATATTAAAATGAAGAAAATAACGGTGACAAATGCTATGGTGATCTTCACAGTTAATTTCAATTAATGATATAGGCTACAGTAATCAATTCAATGTAAGCTGTTAAAGCATCATGCTCATTCCTGAGAAGATTTAGTCAAAATAAGCTTATGTGACAAAAATGAGATGGAGATATTAGAATATTGGGTACTTTCCGGTTATCCGGAACAAAAACAGAGAACCCCCATATGAAGGTGAAGCCCTGACCATAACCCTATGGCTTAATACTAAAGGTATCCTATTATCCATTTGTCTTTTTTATTTAGGCTACCCAATATTCTGTATAAATGTTGAAGGTTTATTGTATTACGGGTTTCAAGTAAGAGCCGAACAGGAAAATAACTATTTGTTCTGATAAAACCACGCTGCTGCAGCTTCTCGTGTCGTAATATGATGTGACAGCCTTGTTACAGTAAAGCTACCGTATCTGTCGCCTAACACAAGCATCGACATCGACACCTTCTCTGTAACTATATGCCTACTGTACCTACCTGCTGCCATTGGTAGTATCAGGTATAGTATTCGACTTCTGCTGTCAAAGACCTCCTGCCTCGGTGAAACTTGTGCTCTTTTCCAAATGTTACTACCGGTAGTCACTGCACTGTGCCATAGGCGCCCCCAGGCGGCCAGTGCTGTGTGTGGAGAGACATGCTCTTGGCAGACAGAATAACAAGAACCTGTATGGGACTTTCTCATGGCTTGTTTTAAAATGTAGATTATATTTTGAGTCTGAGAGACATAATATCAAGACTAGGAGGGCAAATGACAGCTACAAACAATGTTTCATTATATTATATTACACAGTTGTGGCCAATTATATATTACATTTGACATATTTGGATTGCAAAAAGGAATACGTACAGTGCAATGCATGTATACAGTGATCATGTGCATGTACTACAGTACAAGGCATATCTGTAAAAATATGTGTTTTCACAAAAGGAATCCTTTAAACATTAAAATCTCCCTTACAGTAATTCACCAATAGATATATTTCCTTATTTACATTCTTTGAGGATAAATATTTGCTCATACTGGATGGATATACTGTACAAGGCTGATTTCCTGAAAGTGCAACAGCTTTCTGTTTCTGACAGAGGGCAGTATCCTCACAGACATGAGAAAAGGCACAATAGTTCATCATATCTGTACAGAACACCTTATTAGCCTGTTATTGATACTATGAGCACTGAGATAACAAATATAACACTAGTGGGTGGGTGCTTCCTGAAGTCTGTAATACATATTTAGTTATGGGCAACATTCCTTTAACAGGGACTGCCAATATTCTATGATGATGGGATGCGTACTGTGACTGTAAAAGGTATCCGACCACATCCTTCGTCTTCTCACACAGAAATAGTCCGTATGGAGCATTCCCTGGTAGAGTTTGTGTTCTTCCCGTGGGACTCGTCCATGGCTGGATCGTTCTCTGAATTCCCACTTATATGTCCTACAGGCGGGCAACCTAAACCCGGGCAGGAGCTCTGAGCGTGAGCGGAGGTCCGGGAGGATGCCGGGAACTGTGTTTGGGTGGTGCTATGGTGCTTCATTGCGGCTGAATACTGCGGTGGTCCAGCGTGGTCCGGGTGAAGACTTGAGTGCGGGGGCAAGAGAGGCTGGTCACAGTGATGTCCAGGCAGAGAAACCAGAGTGATGGGCGAAGGTGGGCCCATCGGACCACCGTCATAACTCTGACATCTGTGAAAAGCAACAGTTAGTCATGGTCTTCAGACGGCTGTTTGTGGTGAGAAAGGGGTAGGGTCGAGAGAAAATGTGTACCCCCCCCCCCCCACCAAACGCATATTAAGCATGCCATAGTTGTTTGTTGTTTTGTCCAATTACATTAGCATTGTAAGGTACCGTGGTTTTGGCTATATAGGCTAGTTGCTTTCAACTAAGGGACTCCATTGTGAGTGGAGAAAACCCCCTAATTCAAAAGTGTTATGCATGTATTACACGACATCATTAAAAACCTTGCCTTAAAGAGCAGAGCACTGTTCAAACACACTCATTTAAAGGGATTTAACCCTTCATAATCATGTTGGAATATGTTTGCGGCCTTGTCTGACCTGCAGGCTTTGCTGTTGTCACACAGAGCAAGATTGTGGTCGACCCACAGCGACACGGCCTTCTCCTGGGTATTGTTGTTGTTGTTGTTCCTGCCCTTATGACTGTAGCGCTGGCTGCTGTGTACACGTTGTCCAATCTGCCCCTGCTGCTTCAACGTGGCTGTCTCCCTGGCACTAGAACGCATTATAAGCCAAGGCACCAGTTTATCACTTGAAAACCACAGAGAGGAATGGTGGCTGGCTTGCCCGGAATGACCTCTGCTCTCACCTCTCTTGTATTTTACGCACACAGCAGGTGATGAAGGCCATAGATATGAGGAGGATGATGGCAGAGCTCACTACAGATGCTGCCACAGCCACGCGGAAGCCAAAGTCCCCGAAAGCAGACATTGCTGGAGGAGGAGAAAGCGGGAGGGAAGGGTGAGAGAGGAGGCAAATACATTGATGCTTAAATGTATTTAAGGGCGCTGCCGCTTTCACACCTGGCTCGTTTGGAGCAGTTGAATTGGAACGTGGAGAGTTTTCCCCCACAAGATCGGGTCGTTTGGGCATATGTGATTACAGCAATCGCACTCTGTTTCGGAACAAATCAAGCGGGACGAGACCGCTTATTAGAGGGGGGGTCTCGGCGCGGCCAAGTGAAGCGGGACAACTAGCCAGTGCAATGCAATGCGCTTGCTCGTGGAATTATGTAGAAAGTAGAAAATGTCGTTCGTAAAGAAAAGTGGCTTTCAAAACATTCTCGGGTGAAATCCGCTCGCAACACGTGTTATGGTGTTTAGTGCCCTGTTTACAAGTTATGTTCGCTTTAAATGTTGCCGTGTGAACACGAAACAAAAGCAGAGATGTGCGCAAGATTTGTATCGCCTCAGATCCTGATCCGGATTAAAAGAAACGTACCATAGAAAAAGTCGTTGGTGAAGAAAAGTGATTTTCAAAACATTTTCGCAACGCGGTTACTATGGTGAATTACAACCTGGTAAATAGCGTTAACCGAATCATATTCTAAGTAAAATGGCCAGAAGCCTTATACATTTGCTAAAAAACATGCAATAACAGTTGCTATAAATCCAAATTATGGTAGCACAAATCTATGGGCGCTGTCTCAATCATGACGAAAATGACACATAACTGCTATGCGCATGCGTAGTATGTCGAGGAAGCACAATTGGGCACGATGGGCAGCATAACTCGTCAGAACACCGTAAGAGAAACACCATAGGTATGAAAGCACTAATTATACTCACTTTTTCAACTTCATAACAAAAGAACAATAGCCTACAGTATGCTATAGCCTACTCTGCTAGCATATGTTCTTATTTCATCAACGAATCAATGATGTTCATTTAAATATATTCTATTGTGATTCAATGAAAGGTTCTACAACACATATATTCAAATGAGTCTAATTCCTTATCTTCAAAATTATCCATCTATAAACATAATAAGGGACATAGCCCCCCAGATACTTTACAATGCAATTTAAGTTACTTTATTTATTTATGTGTGTATTTATTTGTTTATTTATTTATTTGACAACTTCCTGGTTTTACTGTCTTTATGATGAACCTCTTTTTACACTTACGTTTACAATAGATATCCCCGACCCACTGGGTACTGTTGGTGCCCAGTGCACAAACCAGGGCCCTTCCTACCACCTTGTGTGTGGCTGGGCACTCCAGTGAGATGACTGTGTCTAGGTTGGTGCCATTCCCCCGGATGATGGTCTGTTTTCCCACTTCTGGCAGCGGCCTTGGTGTGCACTGGCCCTGAGAAACACCTACCACAAACGACTGCTGGTGATTTATGAGCCAAAACATCTTACAAGTAAAATAAACCAGAAGTACGTAATGCATGGACGCATAGTTGAAGGCCTGCAACACATTTCCCTGTGACTAACGCCTCACCAATGTCAAGGTGTCCTGAGCAAGACACCTATCTCTAACTACTCTTGGTAGTTAGGTGACACCTTGACAGCCATCACCATCAGTGTATGAATGTGTGTGTGAATGTGAGGTAATCCTGTAAAGCTTGCCCACGTGTGCCTTGCCCAGTCACGTGTCAAATCTACTCTCTCGATCAGTGGATTTACGGTACTGGAGGCAAAACATTGGTTGTCTACTGTATATCCTAACCTGCCCTAAGGTATTATCTCCTGTAAAAAGACTACAATACATTTGAACAAATTGAATAACATTTTCAGTTGAGTTACAGTAAAGAGAATGCCACAACATCTAGTGGAACCAGTATAAAGAAGGATGATGTGCTGTTACTCAAATTCTGAACAAAATGGGGAAGTCATCATAACATTGCTATCAATGAAGAACCACAGGGCTGCTTAGAATTCTGTGACTGAACACCGACCCCCCCTCTGCCTCCCCACAGCCATGTGGTTTTCTGAGTCTAACGCTGCCACTGCAGGAAATGTGATACATATTTGAATGGGAGACCTGCAAGATTATAGGAAACATACATAGGCTATTTTGGAGTGAAATGTTGAACACCCAGTTATCACGCAATACAGCATATGTCACAAACTAAGGTTCACTTTCGTGTAACAGTGCGACTGTGTGCTAAAACACTGATGTGAAACTCAGCATGCCACCTGTGGCTACGGGCCAGTGAACATAAAAGTTCCCTCGTTTTAGAGCTATGCGTTTAGCATTTAATGCACATATTGTTTGATTAAAAAAATAAGTAATGTATGGGGTAGGGTTACCATCAAATAGCCTACTACATTATGCTTTCAAATATGGCATTGTGTTAATGGATACGCAAACATTTAATTGTGCTATCCTCATCATAGACCTAACAAGCATACAAAACATCCCATTAGAACAGAGTGCGTAAGCTTTAAATAGCTTTATAAGTCGAAAGGGCAACATTACAATTATCCCAACTCTCGGCTTTCAATTTGAGAGGGGTGAAGCTTTACCAACCGTTATGGGAATGTCCTATTTCTTACCTGAAGCATGCACACGAGTAACATTTTCAGGCTTCAGAGATGTTCTGGACACATTTGCTGCTGAAGCAGTTGCCGATGACATGCCGACTGACAGAAATCCTACAGTAGGCGATTGGATAGTAACAGTTCGATTCTGGCTGGACGTAAAGAATACACTCAGGAACTCGTCAGAAGCCCATGCTATGTGCAACTCCAAAATCCGTTGCGAGCTTCTGTTCCCCCCCACCCATGCTCTCTCTCTCTCTCTCTCTCTCTCTCTCTCTCTCTCTCTCTCTCTGTAGCTCTCTCTTTCTCTTCTCCTCTCCTCCCACAGCGCTTCTCTGCTACATTCACATCACACTACACGTATCTTCTGAGAGCGCGGTCATAATTAATTTCAGTCAAACTGAAATAGGCTCAACTATAAACGTAACCACCTGCGACTAACTTCGATATCAGACTGCAAATTAAACTACTCACAGCTCTACTACAGTAGGCTACTATACTATTCTCAGAGCTGGGAAGTATTTAAGTACAGATACTTAAGTGCTGTACTTAAGTAGCCTTTTCATGTATCTGTACTTTACTCAAGTATTACATTTTCTGACAACTTTTTACATTTACTCCTTACATTTTAACACAAATGTCGGTACTTTCTATACTCATTGCATTTTCAAAACAGGCTATAGTGCTTATGTGTTATTTTATTGTGCATAATTTGTCCACCTTCCCAATATCATCATCGATTTCAACCTAAATAGATTACAATAATATACAATGGGAAGCAGCTGTGTTTGGTCTTATTGTTCTAAATAATATTTTATTTTATGCAGATTTGTAATACAGTTTTTCAGATATTATGCAATTGCATTATGTTTGTATTTAGAATTAGGTTTTGAAATAAAGTTGAACCGTTTTGAATAGAATATATAAATGTGCTAATTGTCGGGTAGGTAGTTTTGGTTGTGGTTATGTCTGAGAGAAATGAATCCATGAAATGTGAAAACTGAACGGCCTACATTGAATCCATTTTGTGTCAAAGCAATACAAAAAATACAGTTTAACCCAAAATGAGTTCACAATGTGAAGAGTTTGGGTCCTAGCGAAACTATATCAGGATATATTACGATAGCATTATTTGAATAAGTTTTATTAAAACATTAATAAAGTAAAGGTTCAGTTAGCTTTTGCTCTGAAACTGCTGCTACACATGTACTTAGAAAATGTATACTTTTTACTTTTACTTTTACCAGAGTCATTCTTTACACAAGTATCTGTACTTCTACTTAAGTAAGGACTTTGTGCAATTTGGCACCTCTGACCTCCGGCTCCCACCTGATCACATCTATATAGCTCATCAGTTTTAGCATTTTCACAATACACATGGCCTCTCTGGTCTAAAGTGATGTGTTGAGGGAATTCAGAGTAGTATTTGTATTACAGTTCATATTACATTTAGTTTCCGATACAACTTGTGGAAACCATGACAGGTCATGACATGCCTGGGATTTTAATGAAACTTTCATCATTACAGCTTATAGTTTTGAGCAGATCCTGAACCATGTTGTGCTCCCTACTGATATAGTGTTGAATAGAAAATAATAGAAAATAATAAAAAACATGGCTCTTTGTTTGAACATTTGCACATATATTTGAACAGTTTTACGCAACAACCACAACCCAGACAGGAAATGTACTGTGTAGCCTACTGTATGCGTCATCATGAGAAGATTGCATCATGCAGAAGTCCCTATAAGTGATTATCTACAGGTTGGCACATCCTTCTCACCTGCACAACTTCATCAGACAGTCTACTTTTTTCTGGCCATTTCAATGTAAGCCTGTAATCAATCCCACAGATGCAACAACAATTTTCATATGTACAACATAACATAATTGCAAAAGGATTTCTTAATGATTGATTTGCCTTTTTAAATGCACTGTATAAACTTTAGTTAGATTAGCTAACACAATGCGCCATTGGAACACAGAAGAAATATGGCTAGTATAATCCATTCATTAGAAATCAGATTCAGACATAAAAAAGAACACCTTAGAACCTCAGAACATAGAGACAGACATCAGATATGATAAAGAAGAAGAGGCTACATTTTCGAGAAATTAGTTTTAGAGATTTTGAGATGGTTGCTATAGCAACTGTTAATGTGCTCTAGGCTCAGGCTCTCATTGCTTTCCACTGAAAGTGCTTCATCGTCAAATCTTATGTGTGCTGAGCCTGTGATTAATCTAAACGCCACAGCTGGAAATGTCCTCCTAGCCAATCAATGACCACTCTTTTCACTGTATAAATAAGTACCAAACAAGTTGTTAACTTCATAATCGTGACAAAAACAATATAATAATCAATATTCATTAAGATGTAGAAAATGGAGGCTTGATATAGTGAAACAAAGAGAGCTAGACAAAGAAAGAGAGAGGGGGAGAGAGAGAGAGAGAGAGAGAGGGGGGGGGAGAGAGAGTGTGAGAGATAATATAGTCAACAAAGGTGGGGGTGAAGGTCTTGGAGATGACATTGTACATCTGAGGTGGTGTGTGAGACAGCAGGGGGTGAGGGCAGGTCATAGGACACCTCAGGTGTGTCCGTCATGCCCCTGACACAGTGTGACACAGCATCAACGCAGGGGCAATTACATAGAGTAGAGGGGACACTGTGCCACACTGCCAACAACCTGGCAAAACACACACACACACACATGGACATTGTGGCTGCAGGTTTGGGTGGAGGACACTAAAAGTGTCCTTGCATAAATGTCCTATGATATGTCTTGTCATCACTTTCAAACTTTTTAACCACACAAAGATGCATAAGGGGGCTCGCCAACTGAAAACAACTTTTATTTTTTATTAGCCAACCTTTAGAAAGTAATGTCCAATTGCTTCCCAATTGCTTTGTCCAATAACTTTGAACTCAACGTCTCAACAAATGCATCTCTCTGTTCAGTACTTCCTACACAACCCGCATGGATACACATTGCCAAAGCTTGGATAGTGTTTGTCCATGTTACCTTTGCAGAACCAGAGGTAGGAACACCAGAGTACAGAGCATACAGCTAATGGGCCATGAGTAGTTATTTGCTACATTTTACTAAAATTGTATTGTTTAAAAATCACTAACCCAACCTTTAATTTGCAGATTTTTTTTTTAAATTATAGAATATTTTAAAAAATTGACACCCCTCATCTTCTGCAAATGTGACATACTGTACAGTACAGACGTCTAGAGATTTGAGTAGAACAAGCATTTCCGTGCCACAGATGTGCACACTGTGCAAAGCGTGCACAGCATTCATATGAGGCAATTAAGAGAGCAATAAGAAATTTAATGTTTCTGCTATTTATGTAGGATTTGGTCAATGAAGCTGTATAGCATTTGTACATTAACATATAATCTACAACATATAATATTGTTTGGGTCTGTATTGTAAAGAACAGCAAAATAGGGAGGGGACAATTTTGAGTTGTAGCAAACAATAATTGGCATGTGGTTTTGACACTTACAGATACAGCACATACGCACATGCGCACGCACACACGCGCATATTCACAAATGCACGCACGCACCCACACACACACACAATAATAATACTATAAAGCAACCACCAAAAATAAGCAAGATAATAATTACAATGTGTTTGTTCCTTCAGCAGTGTGTGCATTGGAACCCTGTAGCCTCTTACAGCAGGTTTAAGAAAGGAATGTAGAAGCAGAGAACGCATGTAGAGCATGCTCCCCGCTGAGTTACAACCAGGAGGCTGGCTCTGTACTGTAGCACTGCAGTGCAGACAGCAGGGGAGCAGAGAAGAACTGGGTGGAACAGGAATAGAGGTGTTGAAAAGGTATTTACAACACAAGAGGACGGAGGTTGCTTCACCACAACAGAAAGACAGAGATGATGAGCCATTGTCGTTTCCCTATGAAATGTCAGTGTTAAAACGCTTACGTACTATACAGTATATGGATGCCCATTAAATGAAAACGTGACTAATATAACCCAGAAGAACACTGCTCAGCAATACAAAAATATCTTTAAGATTTTAAGAAATGGAAACTGCTTGGATATTTGAGGATTTGAGGAGACTTGCCCTGTGTGTATACTGTCCTAACATTACCCCGAGCAATGGACCCCGAGTCTGATAATAAAAGTTGATGATGAAGATTGCAAGTAGAAAAAGAAGAATGTACTTCATAATTACTGCTTAATGTGTAATTGAATAGGAAATAAAATACACTTTTGTATGGGGAAAAATAGGAAATGTTATAAGCCTGTAGGATAGGGAGCCTTACAGTGTGTCATATTCTGTTAAAACATGAGTGAAGTTTTTGTGTGTCTGGCTATCTTCACAATTTGCATCACTATTTCTTGTACATCTTGGTGGCAATTGCTAACACAAATTAATTGCCTAGTAATCAAAAAGCGATAGTACACACTGACCAAGGCAACCACAAACTATTAAAATGTCAGGAAACTGTTGCAAGTACATCCTGTAGAATGGGGAAGTGCACAAAGAACGTTTCAAAATGTGCACCTTGCGCTTACAACTTATACAGTTTATATGAATTGATAGAACACCCCATTCTCTGAACCATAACCTTACTGTAATATGCTATTTGTCGAATCATTTCATCTTTTTTGTCACAACCTTAAATAAGTCACCCCAGTAAGCCACATTTCACACTGTTATGCTTTATGCAAAAGACGCTTATCATCAGGTGAGGGTACAGTCATATCTACTGCATGTTGTGGTTTGGGACAGTGTCAGCTTTTCACTGTGTGTTGTTCGGATACGCAAGTGATCCAACAGCATATATAATATAGTGCTAAAAAATGTATGCTTAGACACAATAACTATATGGCAAATTATTTAACTTAATTATTTAACAAAATGACACGGAAACCAAGAGTGCACACACAACATGCAAATCATAGTGAACACACAAAGTGAACACTATTTTAAACTATTTTACAGCAACGCTTGTCAAAACGTTTTCATCAAATGATGGAATAGCCATGCATGCCAATTAAATGCTGATATACAATTATACAGTAAACAACACTATAACTTGTGTCTTTTGGATTTTCAGTGTGCAGGACACAACATGGTACACTTGCACATATACTTTCACAAATATTTGTTCAGGAAATTAAAGTATGTCATATAAATGTAATGTAATGTATGTAATGTACATTCCGCTATATACACAAAAGGGATTTTATGGTGAACAGTAACAGTGACAGTACAAACGGCTGTAAGGACTAAAGGAAAAATGTGTCAGTAATGATACTGTATACTGTATATGAGTCAGATTATTTTAAACCTTCTGCTCAGCCTCCGGACTGTCAACATCATCCATGGTCAACCAAAATGGCATGTATACATAGAACTGTATATCATCTGAAATAGTTGCTTTCCTCATCCTCTTCCTTTATAAAATATTGTCTTCCATCGTTATCCAAACCAAGAATTCCAACGTGGCATATTTATAGTGCTGCAGCTTTGATATCTAACTGAACAACCGGTGATACCGATACAGATACCGGCACTTTGGGTATCGGCCGATACCGAGTACCGATCCGATTCCAGTGTTAAATTAAGTTATGTTTTCAAGTAAATGACAGCCAACCTCTATTTTAGGACGTAGATGCATTTTAAAAACCTACTCTACTGCTCATAGTGTAGCCTGGGTAGGTAAGACATGGCTAATGCTTGACAGTAGACCTACGCTGGTAAATATATTTAATTGGTTTAGCACCATGGATCGGTTACAGCTATCCAATTGTCACCAATACCAATCCAGCTATTTAAGTCAGGATCGGATTTCCGATCTCAGTATCGTATCGGTGCCATCCCTAGTATCGGGTAATTGGTAAATGTTGGCATTTGAATAGCAGTGTCTTCCAAAATAAACACAGGGATTTCAATTTGTAATATGTAGAAAACTTAGTGTTTTGCAAAACATGTGTTTTAGAATTGCTAAATGAGTGTAAAGCAGATAATGTGCATATATGTTTTACAGCTGTATAGGTAAATAAGGCTACAGCAATGAATGGTTACAATAACATTGTAGCTGTTTTAGTTACAACTAAAACTATACTCTTTTGTCTGTCTGTATGATCTGAAAGAATTGTTCGATTTGTCCAGAAAAACCTGAGGTTTTGTGAATGTAGACTGAAGACGTGATTGTGTGTTTACAGTTTTGAGAAAATGGGCAAAGGTTTCAAGAAATGTATCTTACCGGTAGCAATAATTGCTAATGCAAGTCAATCCAGCACATTACAGTCCCAACCTTGATCAGGCCAACTGTTCCCAAGACCTCACAATAGCACAAACCCACATAACAATACCAAGAAAATATGCAAGCGGGAGGAGCAGAAAACCTTCCAGGCTGCCTCACTAATAAAGTAAAATTGGCTTTTATAAACATGGAAGAGGCCAAGCACTTTCCCGCCACATTAGATGAGTCATCATAATGATCATCCCAAAACTTATATCAGCGGGGAGGGTGAAGGCAGCTTGATGCCTGTCTTTACAAACAAGCCAGCCTCAACAGCAGTATAACAAAGGACTGAGTTATCTCAGAAAGTACTCTGGAGAGATGAAGAGCGCTTATCCCGGTGTGTCGTCTGCAATACTGTAGACACAATATTCGCCATGCTCGTTTCCTGGCGATGTAAAAAAATAACAGAATGTAACAGTCAGCAGTTTTCTGGGTATCTCTGCACCACAGCTCCTAGCTTCAAAAAGCAGCCCTCTATTTCATCATTCTGACATTGAACTGTTATAACTGCTAAATAAAATGGTGGCAGTTCAAGCCACCTACAATCGCCGTTACCTTTGCCCAATATTGCAAATACTCATCTATATTTAACATGCTGAGTGCAAATGAAAAAGGTGCGACCATGGGTGTGATTACTGAAAGTTAACAAAAAACACAGAGGGGGAGTGTGGAGAGAGAGAGACAGAGCGAGAGCGAGAGAGAGAGAGAGAGAGAGAGAGAGAGAGAGAGAGAGAGAGAGATGGGAATTAAGTCAAGCTGTAAACGGGCTGGAACAGGCTGTCCAATCCCATTTCAGTTAATGCACATATTTTAGACTTGAGAACATCTGCAGTGATAAAATAATTATTCCCTAAATCCCTCATTTACTCCTGTTGTGCTTGTGTACGTTAGGCTTATAGCATCTAACTTGTGCATAAAAACACATCTTAACTCAGTGCTGGTACATACAGTACATACTCACTGTAGACCAGCCACTAAAGGCGGATACTGTGATACTAAATACATATAGTGGTATAGGACACTCCCTGTAATGTCAACCAATCACCAAGGCAACGATAAAAATATAATTAAGCCTCAGTATCTAGGACCATGTCTTTTTATGGCATCTGTAATGACTGCTCCATGTTAACTGTGTGTAGCATGTATGTATGCTGGTCAATTTAACCTGTCAGTTAGCTTCATATTAACTTAATCAACTAGTATGTAGATGTAGAAAGATTGAGCATACCGTCGTTAGTTCAGGCAGGTCACAAAGTCAAGCTCGGCCATAATCTCAGCTGTCATCTGATTGCCCAGCTAAGGTCAATGACCAGACTGCTCACCTGATCATCAGTATTGGCCAAGCTCGTTCAGGGCAGCTTCTTTAAATAACCTTAGCCTGTACCTATTCTTGGCACCTTCTCTTCGAGCATTTTTGCAGCCCAACTCCTCCCCCCCTTTCATGCTGTGTCTGACTCATTCAATGTCATGTTGTCATTGATGCTTGCTCTCTTCTGTACCCTATAGGGGTCTTTTGCTGCTCTCCCTGCCTTGGGCTTTCCACGAACGCCCATGAAAGGGAAGGCAGCTCCGAGATGTTGCCAAAAATCCTTGGAATAACGGGAGGTACAAGGTTTTATCAGCAACATTAACCTGTAGAGACCACAGTGCTGCTGTGCTGTCATGGAGACAGTTGATGACGCTGCATCTGAGAGAAGGAATTAAAATGAGATCCTTAAAGAGCCCTGCTGTGCATGGAGTTCTTGTTGGCACCAAGCATGTATTCAGTTCACATAGTTTTGGTACATTTAATTTAATAAAAAAATTAATTTAAAAAATGAAACAGAAATGATGCTGCAGACCTATATTTTTGTTAGTATTTCAATAGTAATTTCAGCTATTTTGCCTCCCTGCTATATGCGGAAAGGTTACCTTAAAGTAGCTATACACAAAAGCAGCTATGCACAACAGACAGTGTCAGCACAATCCATCATCAATCAAATGCTAAATCAACAAAAAATGTATACGTGCTGTAAAAAAATGAATCTATAAACCAAAAAACATGAAATATAACCCTATATATAACCCACTGCCACAACAAATGTGTAGTGCTAACTTTTTATTTTAGCATATAAGACCCGATAAGATATTAGACCCGATATTAGATGTAATTTCATACGTTTATTGGCATCTACTAAAATATCAATATCAATAAATAGTGGGTAAATATCATATATCTTTTTGTAAGATCTAAAATGGCATTTCAACAACATAGACTTTATGGAATATATAATCTGGTATGCATTTGTGTGCCTATTAAGAATAGGAGAGGGACAAAGAGGGCACAGAAAGACACGCGACAATGCCCATGGTTGCCAGACATGAACCACATGTCGATTTATTGATGATATGCTTGACTGCTTTCCCACTGTGCACAATCCAGGTTAAGACACACAATACTGACTCTGCTCACTTACAGTACAACTAGGATGCATTTCAGAGCAAACAGAAATAGGCAGGTTAGTCTCAGAGCGCCGGTACATAAATATGAGTGGGTTTTACATGCACAAAGAGACCCAATGACTACTTGCTTTAAAAGGCGGGGAGTCCTAAGTACAGTACTTGGTTTCCGTCACATCACAAATGGGAATGAAGCGAGCAAACAGCAGAATGGGGGAAGAGACGGTTTCTTTAGCACGTATAAGAGTGGGGTTGGACCTGCGGCGTAGAATAGAATGTAGAGCCATATCACCCCATTGTGACTGCGTACTGTCATCGGAAGAGAGAGTGAAGATGGGAATGTTGTTTCTTATGAACACAATATAATAAAAACGCACCGTAATAAAGTGGTGGGGGCTGGGTGAAGACCTGCCCAATGGAAGCCGATGGTGGGAGCATCACGTGGCCAGCCACAAGCGTACATGTCTATCTTATTTAAGTTAAATGTATTTGTCTGTTTTGCTTGCTTTCCGTAGAACACACTCTAGTATAGATACTGTACAACACCCGGTGAGCCACCACTGTGTCCCCACAAGTAATGGAAGCAGGGGAAAAGTGGCCCAAGGGCTTTCTTACATTAACATTCAATACTGAATAAACACAGGATCAACGCATCCACGCACGCACACACAGTCATACATGCACACACGCACGCACACACACATTCACTGCCACTCCAAAACAAAATGGAGAGACAGGATATAATGCTTCACCACACAGTCGCACAATGTACAATGAACTTCATCTTGAAAAAGTAACAACAGAAAACAAAACATCATACAGAAACCATCTTATAAATGCCTTCTTCGGCTATATTACAAATGAAACGAAAAAGACGTTGATCCTCTCGGACCACACAGAATACCGACAGGATTCACCAATTCAATAAAACATGGTATAAAAATGGAGCCCCACATACACAGATGCTGTGGGGCGGGATAGTGGCACGGCTTCTAGTTTATACATGTGTGGGAAAGATAGAGGTCAGAGGAAGGAGGAAAGTGGTCCTTTCTGTATAAAACCAAACTAAACAAAACAGAAAGTGCCAAGGTAAAGTAAATTCAAGTAATGTGCGCTCTGTACACAGGAGAGGATGGGACGAGAGACATAGAGACATAGAGAGAGAGAGGGGGGGGAGTGTCCCGGGGCTTCTATTGGCTCTTCCTGTGATCGGCCAGGCTGACAGGCATGTCTGTGGGTGGTTCGCCGCAGGCCGCTCTGGTGAGGAGCTCCACCCACTTGGCCTGCAGCTCGCCATCCTGGGCGCTTAGCAATATGCTCTGCTGGGTGTGGCTCAGCCGGAAACAGCCATGCTTTCCCTCTGCCTTGTCGTGCGAGGCTGGCGGGACCTCGCTCACATCGAACCCTGGCAGAGGCACAGTCCGGGCCCCCTTGGACTCCTGGGAGATGATCACAGCAGGACGTTTACCAGTCTAAATCAACAATACTCACAATACAACCTAGTCAAGACAATACACAGACAGAGTATATAGCGACCTATACTGTATAGTGATTCAGTATTCTCTATGTCTTGTCCATGTGTCTTTGGGCCTCATGTATGTACGTTAGCGAGCGCAACGTATAAGTGAGCGGAGCCAGAACGCAGATTACGCATGCTGTGCCATCGCATTTTATGCTGAATGTAATAAATTTGCGCCTGATCACGTAATCTGCGTTTGGCACCGCCCTCTAAACTTGGCATTAACATGGCGAGTAGTCTGGTCTACGCTCCAGCCATATCCGTAAATTGCGGCGCCTAAATGCAATGAAACAGCAGACTCAGTAAAAGAAAACAAGTTTAATGATCATGAAGTAGGCTAGACGTATTTATAATTAGCCTACTTGTCTATATGTATCGTCAAACCTAGAGATAAAGGGCATAATGCTACCCCAAAATAATTATTGTTGGGTGACTATAAAATGTAAATGAAAGATGGATTAACCTGGATTAATCTTGCTGTCGCTTGCTGGTCCTGTTCGCGCTAACTGGGATAATACCTGCTTTTCAGAGGCGGAGAATTTTAACTGCAAAACCAGCTTGTGCTTTGCACCGCAGTTTTCCTACATTCAACTGAATAGGTAATCACTCTCTTCGCGCATCTCCTCCAATATTTTTGCGCGACACATGCAATCTCTCCTCGACCCTCCCATGAATGCATATGCATGAATAGGAAAGCGCAACTTGCAGTGTTTCAGTGTTCCTTCAGCAGGCAGAATAGCGTTTTAGCCAGAGGCGTGCTGTTCGTACATACAATGCCATGTTTTTATGTGCAAAGTGCAACGAAATTACGCCTAAAACGGCCGCTAACACGTTAATACGAGGCCCTATGTGTTATATTGTCTACTGTAGAATCCCACATATTCCAAAAGTAAATCCATTCTAGTGTTTCCCTCCCCCACTCCAGCTCTGTGCCATACGGAAATGCCCATGCAACTGGTTTTAATCCTAATCTGCACTACGGCAGCTGTTCTGTACGTCAAGCAGGGAAATGAAAATTACAGAGGCTTTACAGACTGGCTTCCCACGCCACCATGAAGGGTTGAGAGAGAGAATTACGTCCTGGAATGACAAGCTTTCCAAATGTGTTTGCCACTGGGATTCCTTTTAACCAATCAAAGAGACCACTAGAAACATATCCCATAGGGAATGGGCTAATAATATACTGTATATCTCTGTGTGCCAACATGACAGACTGGAGCCCCTCTGAGCAGTGTGTGTGTGACAGTGTTAATCTGACCTGAGATCAGATTCAGGATGACTAAAGCCATCCTAGCCCAAATATACTGTACACAGCACAGACAGGGAGGTTATGGACAAACTCGTGCACACACACACACGCACACACACACACACACATGGATAGATTAAAGACGTGAATACATTAATCTAGGCGTCCCGTCACTGTGAAGGATGGACCCAGTGTGTCCATGCATACAATACATATTAAGTATGTATGCCTTTATATTGTACATCATAGTATACCGTCACCAAGGCCACCAAGGAGAAGCATGGAGACAGCTTTATGAGACTCGGCTTCCATATAAACATATTAAAGTTATGATTCAACCAGGCAGGCATTAATAGGTTGGTTACAGATTACAGCCCTCGTGTTCATGCATTCAGATATTCAACCACAACTCATGTCACTTCATGTGTGATGTTTAACCAAGGACAAAAATGTTTGGCTAGATTGTGTTTTTGACAACTGCACCAACTTCATGGCTATAATACTGTATGTGTGTAATCGCCTTACCTGTCCACTGCTCTGCAGGTACAACACCAGTGGTTCAGCCTTGGTAACAGCCCCCCACATTTTGACCCAACTCTTCCCCTTCTCCTGCAGCTGGAGGTGGCCACACAGCAGACAGTTGTCCCCCGACAAGGACGTCTGCCTCTGGAGAGGTACGGTAAAACACACAGTACCTTCTGTCAGTGCATGTGTGCAGGTGTCATGGCCGCATCCAGAATGACAAATGACTGGGTAGCAATGGGGAGTTTGGCATATTGGCTTTTTGAGCTTGGCCTGCTCTGTCTTGGGCCACACAGTTCTGCCTCAATTTGAATTAGTATGCTATGAAAACAGATCTGTGTGTTGTTTTAGGAAATGAATGTTATATGGCATGACACCACAGTTCTCCCATTGTACACGCATTGTATCCCATTGAGCCTTTACTGACAGGAATGTAGCCATCTGATGGATTTTTACAAGGTCCACGCCAACACCACATGCATTACAGACATGGTAATTGCCCTGTCTGTTATGTTTGATGTGGGATACAGTGCCCCCATGTGGTGACGTAACTCACTGCAGGCATACCACAATACGTTGCAACAATTATGGTTGATTGAATGCATCAAGACATTAAAAAAAAACCTCAAAGCAGTCAAGGTCGCAATACAATCACGGTAAAATGAAAAAAAATAAAAATGGAAGACAGACTGAGACAGCATAACAAGATTAGTGTGCAGCCTCGTACCTGACACAGACACCCAAACCCGCCCAGACTGCAGAGTCAGCAGAAATGTCATGTCTTCCATAATCCCCTCTCTGTGCTGTATCCGATTCTCATAATATATATCATCCAGTAAGGATTAACACATGTTCACCTGCATGTGTGCGTACACGTGAGAGTGTGCACGACGCAGGGACACGCCATCGTGGCATTTGGCATGTGGGTGCAGTGGTCTTAATAGTGGTACAATGGTGTGCTTCTTCCGAGCAGCTGCAGCTGCGTATGTTTCCCAGCAGCTGGGGCTCAGTCTCGGCTGAGCGCTGGACTGCTTGTGCACTGGGAAACACAGCTCTCATTGGACTGTAAGGAATCCGGGGTGCGGACCCTGGATTCGTTCACCGCGTGAGCCGGGAAGCCCGCGTATGGGGAGGAGTCAGAGAGGCACTCTCACACTTTCTACCCAAAACAACAATGTCTCACCTCAGGCGCTGCTTTCTTCTTGGGTTCAGTGGCGCCGGCTCGCCCCTCCAGAAGGAGGCTGGCCTCAAAACACTCCGGGCACACTCGACTCGTCTTGTTGTCCAAGGTTTTGGAGCATTTGGCACAGATGGCCTGTGGGGAGACGAGGAGAAGCGCACGCTTGAGGAACCGCACAGTCCAATAGATATGTTTCCACTTATCCCCACGACCCCTCGTCCACCAGCCCATCCCATAATAATCTTCCATCTGTACTCACCGCTCCGCAGGACTTGCAGTGGTGTTTGCGCTTGGTGAAGTTGAAGCTCTCGTTGCAGCCTTTACACATCTGCTTCTCTTTCTCTTTCTTCCTAGAGCTCTTCTACACACACACAGATGTATGTCAGTCAGGGCATGTCTGGCTAAAAGCAAGGGGCTTGTACTTGCTAAGTAGTTTGACTTATTGACATTGCTTCGATTGCTCTGATCACTCCGAATAGCGGAATAGGAGTGCACATGTGAATATGTCCATTGTCTAATAGAAGACCTCATTTCACCTTCTGTGCGCCTGTGTTTTTCCCCTACTTTCTAATTCTTCCTCCAGAAATAACAGAAATGGCAATCAGATCGGGTGTTCTATAGCAGTGCAGTCTGCCAGGACATTACTGCAGATGCATTGTGGGAGGAAGTGTGACATTCAGATCGCGCGTGTGCCATGTTTCCAGAAAGACAGACTGTTGTGAGCTTCCCTGCCTATTCAGAGCAGGCTGTTTGACTGAAGATAAAGTATTCTTCCTCTATGTGGACTGAGTAATGGATTATGCTGCTGTGAATGCAGCCTCATTACCTTAATGAGTGTACTCTACGTCTACAGCCACAGAATTGTTTACAAATGCGTATGTCTAGTCAAACTGCTAACATAAAGGCATGGTGTGTAAGATCTAGTATTATGCATTCTCTTGCATGCATTTTGTGGCGATCAGAGACGAAATCCAAATTTTGCTTAGACATTATATATATGTATATGCATATTAGCAGGGTATTTCAATATGTGGTGTATGTGGTGTATATATATATATATATATATAT
>JAODLL010029662.1:0-17803 GCA_026546735.1 Forbesichthys agassizii | reverse complement strand
TATTTTGTTTAAAATTTGTTTCACCCCCCCCCCCCCCCCCCATATGGCATGGCATGGATTGGAATTGGAAACGTACAAAACTCCCACACACATCTGTCAACAACTCTGTGTAGCCTACGTCTATAGCCGTGCATAATGGGTGAGTTCCTGTACTTCCTACAGTTTATTATCCAGTCGTTGGGTTATTTGGTGTGCATTGAGTAACTGAAGACAGTAGCCAACTAAATGGAAAAGGTTATCAAAGAGCCTTTTTGTTTGAAGTATTTTTGGGTGGACTCTATCCTAAAATAATAAATGCTGAATGGATGTATTTGGCATAAACAGAGCAGGGCATCAGGCTGCCTGACGCTGAGTCAGACAACGTGCATTCAATGTGAAAGCCCAGCTGTGCTTCTCCTCATCAGCCAAACACAGCACGCTGGAGGCTGCCAGCCATAATAAGACGAGTTTTTGACTAAATCACTCTACAGAATGTCACAATTAATTTTCTAGTTATTGATATATACCGTGATGTTCTCCATTATGTTGCACAATTAGCTGTAGGGTTACATTTTCTTCTTGGATCAATTTAGATTGTATATTTGTTACATACAGTATGCTTAATCTATTGTAGCCCCTACATCTATCCACTTAGTTCTACATACATACAGTATGGTCAGTTAGCATCACAAGGGTTTAGCCTATACAAGCTCAGCTCAACACTGTCATGGCCATCAATATTCTCTCACAGATAACAACTCTAATTTACAGCATTAATCAGGATATCCAGTATAAGGAAAGTGGTTACAGTATGTTTAAAATAACATGTGACAGTATCCAACTTTAGTAACTTTAGTTTAAATGCCATAAGGTGACCATGACTGCAATATCGCTGCTAAGATACCTGGGAAGAGTTGTTTGGTTGGAGCGCTGATCTGGGCCTGTTTCCCCACACGGAAGGCTACGTCGGGCGTCGATCCTCTCCGGACTGCACAGAACCCTGTAGTTTTCCGAACTCCTTCCGGGAGATTGTGGAAGTCTAATGCCTTGAGTACGTCCACTGGTTCAGCTGAATGAACAGAATACATAGATTGCCCACAATATGCCACACAATTAGAACATCTAACAAGGTGATGACATTGGTAATATGTATGGGATATCCATCTGGACTGAAAGTACACAGTACTTATTATTAACACCTGCTTATTATTATGGTTAGTACACAGCAGCTACAGTAAGACCAATAATGTAACTGAACCTGGCATTTTAATGTTAAATAAACATACACTCATTAAAAGCTTTTTTCATGGCCAATGACCGCCCAAATCCATCCCTTCACCCAGTCCTTTATGAGCTCCTTTGGCAGTGAGGCAGTAGAAATATTAGGGATCGTTCAGCAGCCGTAATTGTGTCCCCTGGTAATCGGCCCATACAAACCCCCTGGATCTAGCGATAAAGGCCCAGGCTGGTCCTCACACTGGGTCAATGGAGTGAGGCAGGCGCCCGGGGAGGTGGCTTTACAGGCTACTTAACACTGCTAAGCCCTCTGCTGTCAATGAACCAAGCACTCAGTGGGGGAACAGCAGTAGAGTGCTCTCTGTGTGTGTGTGTGTGTGTGTGTGTGTGTGTGTGTGTGTGTGTGTGTGTGTGTGTGTGTGTGTGTGTGTGTGTGCGCGTCTGTGTGCGTGTGTGTGTGTTTGTGTGTGTGGGTGTGTTGTGTGTGTTTGTGTGTGTGTGTGTCTGCGCGTCTGTGTGTGTGTGTGCATGCGTGCATGTGTGCACACTGTTTCATGTAATGTAAGTCCTCTACAGCGGCTGTCTTTAAAAAAGGTGTCGGGTCCTTCATTTTACAACGTTTCAAACATCTAGAATACTTTTTGAATTGTAAAGAGTTTTCCTTAATTTACATATTGACACACATGTACGGTATTGTTTTGCTGTAAAATATGCTACTTGCTTCATAATGGCACCCCATGGCACACGTCTTATGGGGTCATGGCTGGAAAGCGGTGCTCAACAGTAGCTGCATTCCTGAAGCTCACACTCGACAGGTCTATCTTCAACCACCCCCTCCTCTCTTCTCCCTTCCTCCTCCCCCCACTCTACTTTGCCCAGTACGGCTGCTGCTGATTCACACTGTGATTGCGGTGGTCTTGAAGCGAGGCCATTTTGAAACGGGGGCCGGACTAGATCGAGGTGTCACCATGCACGACGTGGTCGCCCGCTGATATAGCATTGGCCGTCTACCTTGGCTGGCCTGAGCTCTGCAGCAGAGCAGGGAGCAGGGAACATCTCTACCAGAGAGGAAGAGAAAGGGCTGAGATCAACTAAGTTTAAGCTTATGTTTAAGTTTATTTATAGTGTAAATTCACCATCAGCTGTATAAGATGTACAGAATAACATTTGCAAGGTCAAATGCAATGTTAAAACACATAATAATGATAACAGAAGGTAAAACAATAATACCTCAATAATAACTAGGATGCTGTACCCTTTGACATGTGGCATTAACGTTTATATTGTTGTGCTATGTTGCTTCCTTGTCACTGTCACTCACCATTCAGAAATACAGTGCAGTACACTGCCACACACACAGACACTCTAGGGAACTTACACCTTCACAACTAGGGAAATGCATGCATCAATTCATTATTAAAAGGCTGCCATTATTAACACAGCCTGCCTTGCAATGTTCAAAATAACACAAACTATTTGTGGTCGACGAGGTCAATAACTCATATTAGGCTAATTCCAGTATCTTGGGTCATACAGGTACTTTTAATGAGAATGACAATACAGTATATGAACGACTTTATATATGAATGATTTTATATGAACGACTTTATAAACACTAAATTACTCAATAATATTGTAAACAATGCTGTGACAAGATTATATCCAACAAAAGCTACCGTACTTTATGGAAATCATAGTGGAGCAATTGGAATGTTAAAACGCTGCAACTATGCATACTGTAGCAGCTATATAGCGAACAGTATTACACAGGATTTCTGCCTGACATTGACTTAATGACTGGCTTGACACTGAGCCGATAGTGTTAGGCCACAAACTGTAGCATCAACTAGAAAAATTGTGTCTAGCCGCTGCACAAACAATGTTGGAAATGCTATCTTAACCACTGTAAGACATGATCACACCAGCCGCTTGTCTCAGCTAGTCAATACGCTAACCCCTTCAAAGGACTAGTAACAATAAACAGGCTAGAGTCCCAATGGGAAAACACAGCCCAGTCAGGAAGAACAGAGAACAGCCTTAATATGAAATGCCTCATCATAAAAAAGAATAGATGCGTGTGTTTGATGCCGACAACAAGACACCGTGGGAAAGTCGTTTAAGGGGATCACAAAGAAGCCTTTCTTGGAGTCAGTGATGCATTTTACATGCATTGGTGTGGCTTGTTATACTTCCACAAATGAATCAAATCAGTGAGCCAAGTAACACTATGTAGATAAGAGATGGAAATTATTTTTAAAGTGTAATTTGTTATCCTTTTAAACATGATTTAATTAATATTCTATATAGATTAATGCACTTTTCTCTGTGCAACCAGTGCACCAATGTCTTACAAACTTATATAAATGGGTATTGATATTGACATGAATATTAATATCAATATCCTAAAGATAAAGTTCTTCTTTATTTTTAGGATCTTGGAATATCCCATATACAGTATATCCTGCCTCTCAGGCCATGGGTCTAAAAGGCGGAGCTTGGCGCCATGCTGAAACCATTATAGAGCCAACAACCCTCCCTATACCACCCTTCTTTTAATTTAAACACATTGGATTAAACTGGAAGTGCCCATCCTTGCTGCCCTCTCAAATTACCTGAGAAACAACACACTGGGTCTGAAATCAAGCTCTCTCTGGACCGAGCCTCAGGATTTATGTTATCTGAAGTTCCGATCTGCTACCAGAGAGTGATGGAAAGGACTGGAACCATTATTGGTTCCAAATATTAACGCATATTTGATACCACACATCATAACTTCAAATTGTCCAGAACGTTAATCTCCTGCCAGAAGCTCGAAGGCAAATGAAGTGAGACCAGAATGTGCCTAGTTTGATTCAGAGTCCGTATTCAGACACATTAATCTATCATGGGAGCTGTGAGAAACTAATCTGGTAGAACTATAAGATTAAACTGACAAGACAGACAGTAATGTGACTCTCGCATGATGTATTTTGTCATGAAGACTACAGTTAGGCTAGTGTCTGGTGTAACTGATAGAGCACAAACTGAATCCAACCCAACTGGTACATGACCGAGGCCAGTTCACAACAAATGCCTCCTCATAAAAAACAACGTAGACCGTGTCTCTTTTGAATATTGTCCCAAGTACAGCGCTACTGGTTGTTGGAAGAGAGAAAAAGGCAGAACTAAAGGTCTCTTTGTGAGTTTCAGAATGCCTTTCTGCATTACTGCATACCTCAAGGCCTCATATATTCCAGATGTGCTAAACTGGTTAGGAACCCCCCCTCCCTTCCCCATCCCGTTATCCTCCCCTCTCACTCCAACCTTGTCCCTCCTCCCCCTACCACCTCCACACAGAAGTGCTCAAAGCAGGCAATATCCCATAATCATTAGAGAGCCCAGATGAGAGCGAGCTGTAACCCAGCTCTGGGAGCTAGAGCTAAGCCAGGTTGTGTCCTACAACCCATCTTGCATACAAGGCACTCGTCCTTCCATCCCTCTAGAGGGAGTGAACCCCAGCCTAATGATAAGGATGAAAAGAGAGGCAGAGGCCTTTACCAGCTGTATCGCAGCAGCTGAAGGCTGCCCGCAGGTTTGTCTACGGGCTACGTCGACAATATCACGCATTTGTTATGACGCTCTGCCTTGCACCCGTGATATACAACCTGTGTCTTTGTTTCTGTGTTTTTGTTTGTTTGTTTTGTCATCATGAAGGCTTCATGCATCATTCCATCTATCCCATCTATCCCATCTATCCCAGACATCCCAACATCTTGGGATGTCTTGATACGAGCCACAACTAAATGTTGGCAACACAAGTGGCAATTACAGCGCATTGGAAAGCCTGTAAATGTTTGCTAGCACATCATGCAATTATGGTTAGTTTAAATATCAGACAAAGAGAAGAAAGTTGGGTGCTGGGCAAGTTACAGTTAATGCCACTGGAATTTTCTTTCATATTTTAAGGAAATGTATTTATTTAAGATACACTGTCACCGGCAAAGGTAAACCACTGTTTGGGTTCTCTTTATATTTCTGGAGAATGTCCTTGGGATTCCAAGTTTAAAAATACAAACAAGAAATTAGCAATGGATTGAGCCCCATTGTGAGATTATGCACTACAACCTTAAAGCAAATGCTCAAGTTGATAGTGGTCATCAGAAAGGGGTGGGCTTTGAAAGAGGAACTCTCTATCCAGGATGCAATGCACCATGGGAGTGAATTTACAAATGACTTGATGTCATCTTTAACTTCTGTAACAGGAACAATTTGAACATGGGACATTGGGCTGCAGTTGAATAGCAATACAGACTATTACCATACTTTTAGCATTATTTTTTCCATCATAAATATATTGGGTTGTGATGAAAACACCCAAGTACTCATTACTGATGTTCAAATTAATAGGCAACAGTCGTTACTCTCATTATTGATCTAATTTGCTAAATAAGACAGGGGTGTATACCTAACTGTAGGCCTAACTGCCTTATGTACATTAAGCTATACTACTTCCTTCAACGAAAGGAGCAGTTAACGTGACCAATATAGAGTACAGTATGTGCTCTTAAGTGCGGAAAACCTCCAGAGAAAAGTTTCCATCAACGCCCCTTCTTGGACTTGGTGGGACCCAGGATAGTGTGGAGAAACGGTGATCGTTCAGGCCAGTTAAGGTACCTCACTCCCAGTACGGTTCTCTGAGTACAGGACGTTCACTCATAAGTGTGCGATTTGCCACCAGCAATGTGTTATAGAAACGTAGATCTCACAGACAAGCTTCTGAAACGTTCATGCCAAATTGAGAAAAGAAAGATCACGAGTTTTTTTTTCAAGTCAACTACCAAAATATTAGAAAACACGATAGCTTCCAACTGGGAGACAACTTTTGTCTATAAACGTTGGTCAAACATTCATTTGTTCAACCTATTCCTTTGTGCGCAAAGGTGATGCGTAAAACCAAAACTTCGAAATCAGACCTCTGGGGGCCGAAGTAGCACACCTTGACATCCGAGACGAGTGCAAACCACCTCTGCCCACGCTCACTCACACGGCATCTCTACACACATATATCAGACTTAAAATAAAATAGCATATCTCTAGCCTAACGAGTCGAGTCGAAATAATCAAAGAGTGCTCTGCCCTATCAGATCATCATAACACATCACTGCATGCTCGAAATCCACACCTGGGTGTTTTTTATCAGTCAACGCGACCTGCAAACAAGCACGCCGTATGGTGTAACTTGTGACAGACAGCTAGTTCGCCAATTTACGAGCACATTTGACTTCATAAGGAAACAGCAGGATTTTGGATAGATGTACACTGTATGCCACCATAATCAATTCTCAAATTGTCCAAACGTTTTTACCTCCGTCGAATTCAATTGTTTGATGAATTATGGGTCGGTGTCTTTTAGACAGCTATAGCGCTGAATAATTCGAAACGTCTTACCTCCTCTGACATTGGCAATTTGCGAAAGTAAAGTAAATGTGACGAGAGTGGGTAGCATGCGATTCCAAAGCCACTGTTTCGTTTTCCACCTTGTGGACCACCTTGTCATCTCCATGGTGATGAGTGCCCGCAGCTGAACAGAAAACGGGCAACTTCAAACAAAAAACAAAAAAAGTATCTTCTGCAATCCAGAAAAAAAGTGATATTATGCTACACTGCCATGTGTGACGAAGAGCATATAACGATTCTTAATCTCGAACTGGGCCCTTGTGATCCGCGCCCCCTAAGCCCAGCTCTCAGACTGAAGGTAAAGGGCTTTCATGAAGAAAAGAAGAAAAAAAAAACACGAGAGCATTTGATTCCCTGGGACTGGCGCTCCAGACCTGACTCGCTGAGCTGTAGGAAGCACACTGGAAAATCCTATTTTCATCAAATCACCGGTCTGGAAAGTTATATGAGGTCCCGCCTCTCTGCTGTGCAACAGCTACTGCAGAATCTTCACACAACTACATTGCATTAAGACCTTACAAATATACCTGTCTGGCTGTTGTAATGCATTAGCCCAGCTGCTATAGGATAGTATATAAAGCTAAAGATAAATAGTATTTGATGCAAAGGCAGCACTGACACAAAAACGCCACAAATTGTGCATAATACACTTTACCTTGATTTGGCATAAGAGTTCAAATGGAGAGACATACAATGGGAGCTGTTGTACATGCAAATTACAGTGTTGTGTGGTGGAGTTTTAGACATTTCCTGAATGCCAGAGAATGCAAGAGGAGAGATTGAATTGCCCATACTTTGGCCAATTGTCTGATACAGAAGTGGCCAAAATTAAATGTTTTCCAGATTATGAGTTCCCTCAAAGATCCCCAAGGTTTTTTGGACAGCAGTGCTCCTGAGGCATGAAAACTGTAAATGGTAAAAGATGATTGGAACAAAGAATGGAAGCACAGGTGGTAGCTATTGAGTCCAGCCTGTAAGGGTTTCCTTGGTGTGATTTTGAAAGATTGTCGATGGTGCAATAGCAGTGACCATAAGAGAAACACAAACCATGTACACATTTACATTGTGAATAAGATATTTTCATTATGCTACACAGTAGATACTGAGCAGTTGTATCCTGCTTAGGCTCACGCTCATATACTCTAATACTCATGAGGGTATTTACTTTACAAATACTATCCAATACAAACAATTGAACTAATGCCTGACTAAGCAGCTGTGGGTAGATCTGGTTTAACTTGGGACACATGGCCAGTATGAACCAAAATGTGTGTCTTTATTACAAAATATTTTTATATTCATGAAATGTTCAGTCTTTACTCTTATACAGTTGCATTCTGCTTAAATCGACAAAGTATGTCATTTGACATAGACCAGTACAAACACCATTGAGGACCTCTACTGCAACATTTGGGGCAGTATTTTTTGGGGAAAATTACTTGCAAAACATTCTCCCACTTTACGATATAAAGTGACAACCCTTTGTTTTACAACAACAATCAACATCTTACATTTTATTGAGAGTTGAAATTGAAGCATTCGTTACAAGATAGACAAGTTAAATCCCATTAGGGTTTTCTGTAGAAACATACATAATGAATGTTAATTGATATCTTTGTATTTTGTACCTCAAAAGGAGGGTAAGACATTACTCAAAACTTCTGAGAGGTTATTTTGCAAGTCAGGGCACATTGTTCAGATACGGTCAGCTAGAGGTTGTTCCTGTAATTGTAAGTGGTTAGTATGTTGGAGCCATTTGTTCATGCTGCCGTTTTTGGGATTGTTGCCCAAAATTATTTGTTTAATTTGAGATGCCTCCTTCACAGTTGGAAAATAAAATCTAAAGAACTGAACGTTAAGTCTTATGTTTCCCCTTTGAAAATGTTTCCTGGACCTACAGCAGACGAAATGCACTGACATACTGTATGACCGAGTTCTTCTTATAAATTGGTTTTGTGAAACAGTATACAATTTTCAGCAAGACTTGAGCCGCTCTCTCTGAGGTTGAAGTATATTATTACAACTGAGGCATTTTTGTGCCAATGTGTACCCATATGACATTGTATAATTATTCTATAATAAGTAAGGAGTCCATGCCTAGCCCAGGGCAGCTACTAAATATATAGTAGATGTCATGAAAAGGTTTCTGGTGGTTTTGTTCAACTATTGGAGACAACTTCTAATCAGTGCTTTCAAATTTCTGGAAATATTTTTTTGTAGCTCTTGCCAAGAAAACTATATGAGACATATATATTTCTTTATATATACAGTATGTATCGTACCCTCACCATCTTTTAAAAATTAACATTTTTCTGTAAATCATTAAACATTATAAAAGAGACCATTCTGAAGTGACTCATGTGACTGATTAATATTTTATTGTTGAGACACAAAAGTTCTACAAGCTCAGCTAATTTATCACCTTTTGTGTCTGGGGTTTAGAGAACAAGCATTGTGAACTTCAAAAGTTGACTCATTGTGATGATAATATTACAGTAGCAAAGACAGAACTCTACAGGTAAATTGGTGATTGAACTGAGCTTTGAGTCAAATATATAACCAAAACAATATTTGCCTCTCGCTGTAGTGGACATATGTGCATATCAGCGCAGTTGCATTAAACTTTATAATAATTTTTATGTAGCCATGCATGAGTTCAGCATGGTTTGTGACTAGATTTGGGAAATGTATTTGATGACCATAGTACTATTTTTAAATAACATTTGCCGTAGTTTGAAGTACAGTATGGAGTACGGAGATGCAGTATACCATTTTCAGATATGGAAGTTATAGGTTTCACAAATTCTGATTTACAGGTGTAAAAAATACTTTGCTCTATGGGCTGTCAATCATGGCACCTTTTCAAATCCATTTTGAATGCAAACGTGTCTGCACATTATAATTCCAAGTTTATGAGGTGGTAACCAGCTTTTAGCTTTGGTTAGTTCACTAGGCACAATTCCCAGCCATTACCCCATAGCTAGATGCCAGCTCACAAGATTCCGTGTTACCCGGTCTTGCTCTGGAGAACCTGAGTTTTCACATTCAGATTTTCAGAAGCCAGCGTTCTTGTTTTGAAAGACATTGAAAGACATTTGACTGTAATTGCTATAGCATACTTCAATATTCAGTCACACAGTGAATGGATCCACACCAATAAGCTCCTGTTAAATATTGTAATTATCTTTGTCAGTGATGTTTCAAGCCAAAAAGCTCTTAATACGTGACATGCTCTTCAAACGTCACTGGCAAATAAAATGATCCTACCAATAGTATTATTATTTTCAATTAGTCACACAGTCCATCCTTCTGTCTTTGTGTGAATGCATCTACGGTATGCATGTTCACATGTGTCTACAGTACATCTCAAAAAGTCCTAGCACCTGTGCAAAGAATCTTACAGATATGTCTGTGAGACTGCCTGTCTCTGCCAACCAACCAGCCCAGCCGGACTAATAACAGCATAATGTCCTTATGAGTCTGGAGACCTGCCACCCTGTCTCTTGGTTTCTGTACTGGTGGAGTGATACAAATTACTAGGCTATAATTTATCCCACTTCCATGTTCCCTGAAAAACATGTGTGATAAATGGTTTTTCACTTGTGAGCAAGCAGACCATAATGTTGCGTTAAGTGGAGAAGTCTGTGATAATTTAACAATGCCCTGGCTTCTCGTATTTCATAGACCAAAGTGTCCCTAAGCCCTGTCTCCATCCGTCAGCAGTAAAAACTGATAGTGGAGGCAAAAGTTGTTGAGATGAATGCCAGTCCACGCTCTTGCTTTCATTCTTTTAATAATCTGGAGAACATTAAAAGCAAAACATGTCCTGTTTGTTTGTGTGACAATAACGATTGCCTCATTAATCCATTATAGGTGGACTTATAAGTGATTGTAAGCCAATACATTTTTTGTCATATTCAGCAAAATATCTGTCCGCTAGCTGCCCTGGCTCTGTAAGTGAACACAACACACACAACACTATCCCAGCCTTGGCAATGCATGTCTAATGTGGGGAGCGGAGCTTCTAAGGCAGCAGCCTATGGCATTGAAAAGAGAGGTGTTATTATTTTGATTGAGTTTAAATATCAACATTCTTTCTCAGAATCCCTGACTCCACCTTTAAATACATTGGGTTGCATAGTGGACAGTGATTATACTGCAGTATTAAGTGTAGAGATGCACAGACAAATACAAAGCAAGATGAAGGGCCTCTGCCCTGAGTGAATGAAGATTGCAACACCGTGTGCTCACAACTATGCCTGGATTCAGAGTTACAGTGAACGTCTGCCATGGATGTTCGTGTTCCTCATTATCTGCCTTTGTTGTGCTTTCATATAAATCTCATGTGTCCACATGAAGCATATTAAAATTTGAGTTACCCGTTGTTTACAGTATGTTTCTCACACACGTCTGTCTAGAAATACATTTGAGACGGATAAATTGTGCATGGGAAATACAGCTAGTTGTTAAGGGAGGGAAAGACCAAGAACCAAGTAACAAAATGTGAAGTATTTGTGACTGTTGTGTTCCTGAATGTTTTCACAAGCAGACAGGGGAACAAGGGACCAGCTGCTCCACAGTTCCTCCAGGATGATCTCCAGATACCTAGAAGGGGACTGGGAGGACCCACTGGAGCTGTAGACCATGTCTCATCCTTTGGTGACTAAGCAAACATCTCTTGGCTGGCTGTTTATGGCACTAGGCATACCACAGCATAACCCACATACACATGGGGGTTTCATAACAGTCATAACAGGAGCCAGAGTGTTTGGAGCAACCATTTCAAAACACAAAAGGGTTAAGATGAAGTACAACAATATGAAGGAAAGATGTATTAAACTACATTCCTGCAAACGTTTCATATTTACTTAAAACTACTCTCAATGTACCGTGGAAAATATATAAATCACAATTGTTTTGTTTGTTCTGGTTTGAAATTCAGATTGCATGCTCCCCCCACAGTCATAGCTGCCACAGGCTATACCTACTGTATATAGACACTGCATTGGCTAAGATGGATTTAACCGCCTACACCTGGCTACACAGAAAAACACGAAGAGATAGAATTGCTGTGATTAAGTTGCTCAGACAGATTAAATGAGGAGGCATATGCTTCAATGATGTCAAATATATATGTATTACCTGATACCTACCACTGCAGAATTATCTGGTTGGTTTTAATATTGCAACAATTATAATGTTTTCAGGAATTTTCACGGCTGTCATCACGTACAGTATGACAACATTAATGTATGTAATGTAATAAATCTGTGTTGGTGTGTTACATTATATGTGATTATGATTTGATCTACATTGTTGCATATTGTTTGAATCAAACGTTTGTTTTTACACAGAAATGAATATGTTCCACTTGGACTACAGTTAATGTAGAGGCTTAGAGATAATGCCGGCATTTAAATAATGGCTTGGCGTCTAACCTGCACATCCTGGATAAAATATTTTTATGCTTTGCCACATCGAAATGTAAGTTCCAACTACAGGCTAACTAGGAACATGTTGCAGATTATGGATACATGTCTTGATATGAAACCTAAAACATTATTCATCCAGGAACTGGTATGTGTATGCTTTGTCTAAAAAAAATACATTGTTGAATTCCAGATGCAAACTGGAAAAATACTGTAAGCCATCTATGTATTTGTGCAGTGGAGGCGGAATGCTCGTAAGAATCCGTTATGTGGCAGTGCACCATTTAGAACACCCAATTTAGGAAAAACAAAAAAAAAAGCTAATTTATGACATTAATTAATGAATTAACACCCCTTGCTGGTGAATAAATTGCTTATTGTCCCTTTAACGAGGATTCAAAGAAAACATTACACATCATTTTTTTGCTTGGTAAAAGTCATGGAAGACGTCACCATACCTCTACACTAAACGCAATGGAAAAGGGAAGCACATTGGCTTCATTCTTCGACTATGGCCCGGCACGCCACTGGTAGACCAAAGATACAACTGTGTGGTTGGAAGTTTGAAGAAACATATGATGTTGATTACAGTGCACTGTAATCATATCACCCACAGCACATGGCCAGAATAATGATGGTCCATTCTGTCCCAATACAATGAATCGCCCTCTATCTAACATTCTTTGATGGCTTTCTAGCAGTACTTTGCTCAAGTATAAGACCTTAAATCAAAAATAGATAGAACTTCATCCAACTCATCCATCTCCGCAGGGATATTTAAATGTGAGGTGCAAAGATCAATAATATTCAACCTGAACACTGAGGGGAGCTGGCAAAAAGTATTAGTTCCAACAGTAGTAGAAACATTTATTTCCATGTTCCCCACCTCCTGCAGTGTATGAACTGGCTGGCTTCCAACATGGTGGTTGAAGGATGCAGGAACAAGCAGTTGGCTCAAACCGTTTTTCCACAGTGTCGGTAAGCTGCGGTGCCTATGGGTCGCTCAGCAATGTTCCCCTGCCAAGTAGTCACTCTGACGTCGTCCTACATCACGAAGAAAACGCAAAATCATCTGCTTATTCCGTTGGTAAAATACCTTCATGGTTTCAAAGGGATACTTTGTATTTTAGGTCTATCCTTCCATATTCAACTGTAAGGTTATGGATTCAATAGTAATATCCATACTTCAGTGTATTCTCCTATAGCTAAGCTATAGACTAAAGCCAAAGTTTGTATGAGTTTAGCCGGCCTTTCCCAGCTAAACGCATGCATGTATCTATCCTGCACTTATATTAATCACCAGGCATTAGCATACAGACACATACTTAATTTACCCATCCTACAGGGCTTGTATTCACATAACTATCCTTAACATATTTATCTTGCTGAAGGCTCTGTTTGTTACTGGTATGTTAGTATGTCAACGTGTGTTGACGTTGATATCAAAACATCTTGTAAAAAACTCAAAGCAAACTATTTCTCTATTCCATTTTTTTTTTTTTAAGTACCTTTGCCTTTATATAGAACAATTATATTTTACACTTATTATACTACAGATAAACGTACATAGTGAAGTATGGTTTAAAGTGCAGAGTTGCAGTTTTTATTCCTACATTTTGAAGGGAAGCAAATGCTACAAATGAGTGTTACTGTGTACAGCACTGTTCCACCATATACATACAAATGTCTGTATCTCTGTTGTGCTTGAGCACACGTAGCCATCCCATGAATAGAAAGTTCCACCTTCTGGCAATCACAGCGCAGGTTTCTCACAACGGCTTGGGTAGAGTCTGCAGGAATATCCAAGACCATTATACTGTAAACATTTTTGACTGGCGTTGATTCACTGTTGGGACGGCAGTTGGGCAGGCCTTGAATGGAGAGGAGACTCAAACATAAAGGTGGTGAAACAGCTGCGTTTACATTTGCAGTGTTGACCGTCTTTGAGTTCCCTCTGACATGTGTGTGTGTGTGTGTGCATGGGCTAGTGCAGCGGTTCTCAAACTGTGGGACAATCATACATTTTTAAAGAGTGTTTCCTTTAATAATACACACTTTTTTCAATGTTTTATAATTATTTTTAATACGTTAAGTTTGTATAATGCTTTAATCCTTTGTGTGCTGCATTCATTGAAAATATTATGCTATTATGCTTTTTCGTTTTTAAATGTTATGTTATTGAAATATGTGGTTCACAGTTTGAGACCACCTGCTCATGCATGTGTGACAGTGTTGCGCGTGTGTCTGTGGGTGTACAAAGCAAGGCACCGTCTGGAAGTCCGATAAGGCAGAGAGGGGAATGTCTGGAATCATTTAACCAGAGGGAGAAAAGGAGACCACATTCCCGCATGTGGAATCATTTCCCCCAATAGGAGTGTCACTGTTTCCAAAGACAGCAGAGCTTTCACCATGAATCAGGTATCATTTTTTCCTATACGTTCCATTTTTCCATTCAAATACTGTATACAGACCTTTACCAAAGAGGCAGCATATGGTCCGCGAGCGGATTCTTGGCTCTCGGGAAGTCAACTGCCAAACTGAGGCGTGTGGACGTGCTGAAATTGAGAAATATAACAACAGTAATGTCATTACATCACAGAGCATGTGTAGATAAGTCTCTTAATAAAGACCATACCATGTTAGTGTGGGGGATGTTGACAAAATACCACTGCACTACAATGGGCTGAACTGTACAGCAGTACAGTAGCATTAATTCAACAATATTAAATGAGACCTGCCTACTATGGCATGGCTCATCACACAGTATATTTATCACATAACCTTTATTCTCGGCTGTGATTAAAAACCACTCTGACAGCTAGATAGCATATGCACCAGATTGTCCAAGCTTCACAGTGTTCTATAACAGTCGTAGGCCTCTCCTTGTGGTGGCACAGAAGGGTAGCCACGTAGCTGCGTGCGGTGAGCAGTAGTGCGCACGGAGTCCCAGAATAGACGCTCATTACTGGTCAGACAGGCAAGCCTAGCTTGTCAAATTGCCGCTTTGGAACAAATATAACATAGCAAATCACATGTATGCGTTGACCGTGAAACAAATAGGCACCCATACACTCCACTCATGGCTGTAGGGGATATGCATTTAGATGCACACACACGCACGCACACACACTCGCACACACACACACACACACACACACAACAAACCACAAGCAAGCTATACTTTTGGAGTCTCCGTTTGGGTGTAAATGGCTGAGAAATGTGGGCACCTTGTGGAAATCTCTAGAAAGCTTCAAGTGGAACAGCGACTGTGTGAATATGGTCTTTGGCTTCAGTTCAATGAATGCATGTAAATTAATCTCATGTTATAGCTAGACTACTTCGCATAATTCCAATATGAAAATATCTGATTTTGATTTTTTATTGGGACATTTGTGTTTAAAAATTCAGATGGCCGTGTTAAAACCATGGGCCCCATGATTGGGTACAGATGGAAATCGCTTAAGAAAGTGCTTGCTTGTCAAGAACATTTTTGACAAATGGCCCACTCCGAGGACTATACAGTAGCTGCAGGCAGCAAGTACAATGTCAAGGAAACCACTAGTGCACGTTTTCTCCAGTGCTGTGTGGTTTTGTCAGACAGACTAGCTCCAGATATGTCAGATAGTTCAGCTTAAGCCTAATTTGTTTTAAAACTGCATCACACTCAATAATGAAGAAACATACGACTGACATGGCCACTTTTCCCAGCAGTCAAACTAATATGATTATAGCAATTTGAAACTTTGAGTTACAATACACAAACATATCTTTAAAGCAACTAAACAAACAGCATGAGATGTAGGTATGTCGTTCATATGATAAAACCTTTGTTGATTCAATAATGTTAAGTCAAGTGTTAATTTTGTTGCAAATAGTTGTGTAGTTTCAGGCAGCCTCTTGCCCTTTGACTCAGTTGATGTGCCAGACATTGGAATGCTGAGAACACACACCACCATAGCCAAATACCCACCCCTCAGAGAGTCAATAAACATCACTGACCACTTCCAGAATTCAGGCTACACCAAGGGAGCCACCTGGCACACGATTAGACACTTCACTCGGTGTGAGGAGGTGATCCTAATTTTTAAAAGACTTGATGCCCTTCAAGGAACTATTAGTCTACTAGTCTATTGAGAGTCCCGAGATAGCCCCATAGTGTTGAACATTCTAAATGCAGCCCCAATGTTATCAGTAAAACGTGTGTTGTGGTATTTATCGAGTTTCACTGTCCTCTGTGATTACGATGTGTTATAGGAGAAATAGACACCCACCAATCCAGCCATAATTATCATAACTATGGAGGGCGCAATTTGGTTTGGCTGAAGGAGGAGCTTTTCAGAACTTCTCATGGAGTTCCTCCTAAATGAACTTCCTGGATATTCTACAGGGCCTTTATGTCTACAGTACGTCTCGCGTTTCATTTGTATGTAGGTTATGTATGTGTGTGTAGTATTCAGAGAAACAGACTGCATTAAGTTAATAAAAAATATATATCTGTGATACGTAATAGTAAATGCTAATTGACAATGTTGTGAAGATTTAATTTGGTACAATTACATTCAGTTTTCTGAGTTAATTAATTAGTCTTTTATCTAATTACTTATTTAAATCAAACCCTATAAAACTTGAATTGTGTCAATGTAGGCTACTGTGGCAGCTACCTGTACATATACACATTTTGCTATAAGTATTAATGTATAATTGGAATGTCTATACTGTACTGTGTAAACATTGTAAAAGAAAAGGATGTCCTTCACTGGTTTATTGCTCTACCTCTCTAGCCTGGTGTAGCAAAATCAAATTCACTTTGTGAATACATCTTTGTGAATACACTCCATTGGGAAGTGTTCGCAGTTGTTTGCCTACTGAGGTGTAGACCTCTGGTTAATTTTAAACCTAATGGACAGCGTAAAACCAACCGGCGTTGCAACAATTGTTTTGATCGCCTCATCTAGTTCTACAGTTAGTGAATGGGCATGTGTGTGTACCCCATGAAGCATTTGCATGTGTGTGTACCCCATGAAGCATTTGCTTTGGTTAACAGCATTTGAGATGCCTGTGCGCATAGGTGGACATCTAGTGGCAGAAAGTCAAATAGTTCACTTTAATCATTATTGTAAATATCATAAATGTCACAAGCAAAACAAATCGCAAAACGCTCCATTGGGAGGTACCATATTTCAATGACTTCTATGTGTCATAATAACGCTCTTCCCAGATCAGACTTTGCCCAAAGGCCTCTTATTATGTCCTACATGTCTGGAGCAAATTCTCTTGTCTCCATGGAAGCATGTGCATGTGTTAATGTCAGTGCTTCGCGGATACGTGACATTTAGCTACTGTCAGACAGACTGGCAGGCTAGACACATACAGTATGGCAGCTCCGGTGCTATGCAGTCTATGAATGGCAGAGGTCCTCACCTGTCTCTCTATCAAACAGACCTCCAACCTGTAATTACAGTTCAGACCTCCAGCACTGTACTCGTTTAAAGACTAGTTACTATTTTCTCTTGAGGGTGAGGACAGCGGTGGTTTTAAAAGACGGTTTCAGTGTGGTAATACTACCTCCTGTGCCACACACACACATCTGTCTAGCACGTTGCCTCTGTGTATTTGGGATGTCCATCCTTTACATATGGTGAGCATTGTGGAGGGGGGGGGGGGGGGGGGGGGGGGGGGGGGGGGGGGGGGGGGGGGGGGGGGGGGGGGGGGGGGGGGGGGGG
>JAODLL010029651.1:0-23483 GCA_026546735.1 Forbesichthys agassizii | reverse complement strand
TATTAAAGCTGATTTTGATAAACTTGGACACAGTGTCTCCTCCTACTTCAACTCCATAAACAAACACGCTGGAACTGCGTATTCCAACAATTCCCATTGAATTCAGTTTGTTATTGATTTGATGTTGATATTGTTTAAAAAAAATACAATATTCCTAATACATTTACACTATTTGAAATTAATATTAGATAATATTTAAATTGATTTTAGCAGACACTTTATTTTATGTCACAAACTACCTGCAGTCATTTTGCAAGGGTTGTCTTTTCAAATGTTAGCCAAAACTTCCAGAACCAGCCAGTACTGGTGTAGTGGGCAAATGTGGGTGCTCATCTCTGTGTTCTTATTCTTTTAGTAAGCCTATCTTACATTATCCCCCCCGCCCCCCCCACCCCCCCCACTTGATAAAAGTAAAGCAGCGGTAGTGGTAAAAGAAAAGAGGCCATTTAAAAGCATACAGTAGATAGTCATTCTATATTTGATCTTTGTCAAAATAAAAACTCCCCTCTCTTCAATCGCTGACTATATTTTATCTATTAAAACATCATAAATAGCCTTTAATAAAAACATTGGTTAATGTTTAACCTTCTTTAGGGACATACAGCATATACTGAATGAAGAAATCATATTTTGCTTATTGATGATGTGTGAACATTTGTCAATTTTGCTAAAGGAAAAATGTAAATTTAGTCAAAGCAAAACATTTGATGATTTGTGATATTTTCTTAAACTTTTAAGAGTGCTATTACAATGGAGAACACATATTGTGCATAAATAGGTTGCATTGTAAATTCTTTCTATCAATTACATTTTACAATGCGCATTACCAGAAATAATTTCACCAAGCTAAATATGCTCAAATACAGTGAGCATTACAACGCTAAGGATTAGACTTATCCAGCTAAGCTTGCCTAATAACCACATGCTAAACAGGATTGCTGTCTATGTTTAGGTGAGGTTTCTTATTATTAACATCCACTTCAACTCTGTATAGCCATGGCCTATACAGGCATTATCTTGTGCACCAGATAGAATATAATGCTATAGGTTCCACCCAAGAGCTGCGATTTATCACCTGTCACCTCATTGCCGTGTCACTGGATTGCTGCAGGATTTTAGATGTGGAGTTTGGCTCTTAGTTATTAAAAGCCGAAGGTCTACAGTAAACAGCAAAGAGACATTCTATTCCTCTGTCTCAGAATCATTTGTTTTCTGTGTTTGTTGTAGGGGACAGAATGATAATTGAAAATATGGCACATACAATAGATACTGCATTCTATGGGGTTTGTGTTGGAGTTAATCTTGTTTTTGCGATGGAAAATATATTACAAAATGTAGAAAAAAATGATTCTTTAGTTATACTAAATACATGTATACAGAAACCACACTGAAGAGTCTTTAAAGAGTCTTCCCACTATACATCATGATTCTTAAACAAAGCATGGTAAAAATCTGGCTGTGCAGGTTGATTTCACAACAATGTCTACATGATTTCGCAAATATGCACCGTTTTGTGAAAAAGAAGATACGATGAAGCTCTTATCACTGCCGTTCTTTTTTCAAGCGTGGTTCTCGTTTGCCTCCAGTGGACAGGTTAATATGTCAGAGCAACATCTAATCACAAAACACTTAAAAGTAAATACAATTAAGATAGCAAGAAGCCAAGAAACATTTATTTACTTATTTATTCTTAAAGTTTTGGGACAGATAGTGCCCTGCATATCCAACTAACTTTAACGTTTGTATTGTTTGCCTGGCTATACAGTACACATTTTCATAAGATTTGCATTATGCATTTACAGCCAAGAGATAATGTCAGCGCATAGCAGGAACTTTCACATGCCATCTTTTGCAACATTTCCGATAGCGCAGATATATTAGTTTATAGCTTCCTTCAGTGACGGAGGGATGCGTAACACCTTGTGACAGCTATGAAATAATGTAAACCCTGCCCCGCTGTTAGCAAATATTTATCTATAAAGCCTCACATTTGGGCAGCATAAACATTCTGAAGTGATGACAAGCTGGCTCCTCTCTCATACAGTGAAGAAAATATAATTTCATGCTGGATTAACTGTATTGACCAGCCGAAAGGCAGCATCATCTATGGGCGCTCCTTCTGGGTGACACAATCTTCATCAGTTCTCCTCAACACATTAGTGAGACAGGCAGAAGGCAATGGAAGAGAAAAGCAGATAGAGGGGGCAATGAGGGAGGAATACGTGTTGCCGTGACGATGTGTACTCGGTCTAGATGTGCATTACTTCTGACAACGTGTACATTTCTAGTGGAGTTTTAAGATAAAGATTATAGTGGTCTAATGATTACACTCCATTGTTTTACATAATTGTGTTATTAGCATGTTAAGGGAGCAGATCAATCTTATCGGTCTACATACAGTCAGATGATGTGCAAATAGGTATAGCCAGCTAACAGTTTATATTAAACCTGTATACAGGTATCAATCAGCAAAACCTTCACATATCATTAGAATCCAATTGTGATTTTGCTTCACTTTATTGGATGTATAGGGCATGAATGTGGTGTTCTCTGTGTACAGAGAGCTGAGCACTCTGGATAGGACTCCAGTGGATGAAGAACGTAGTGATGCTTGAATTTACAGTATACTCAACTGGGCAGTAGGCAGAGACTGCAGTTAGCAGAAGATGGACAAAGCACAGACCATGTCATGCTTTGTGTGACGCGGTCAGGCTATCCCTTGCAGGTGGTCCTGCATTTGCCGTTTGCTGTGTCACAACACACAAAGAACGCTATGTTTACAATTAGGTCAATTTGTCTGATGATATAATCCCAAATGACTTACAATGAGTACAATTAGTGCAAGTGTGCGTACAGGTAAGACAATTCTAGGGCAGATCTCCTGCCCAAAATATGTTGGATGGGAGACTGGGTCCAATTAACCAAGTCATGTGCGTCTGTATGTTCTCACAGACTGTACAATTCTGATTCATAAAGACTTTCTAATTATGTGATAAAGCATATTTAGCTTTCCACTGTAGAAATAACTGTGCAAAGCTACAGTAGATCATTGGGCTGTGCTAGTTAATAAACATATAATCGGATTTCACGATGAAGGGAGAGCTGAAAAGGTGGTTCATATATCTGTCATTATAGACTTACGGGGTCATAATTCCACACTTGTCGTTATTAGTCAAAGCAAAGTGCTATTTTTTGTTCAGAGGTGGGGGAGAGGACATCACTTCTTCCAATATAAAACAATTAGGTGTCTAAGGGCTTTTAGTTTACTTTCTGAAAAGCATTTGCCTTTTGCTCCTGTATCAAAATAATTGTTTTAGCATAACTGACTGACTAACCCACATACTGTAAACAAGTGTTTGAGGGCATCCGAAGAGTGTGATGTCAGGTACGATACAGGTACAATTGCTGTTCTTGTGACGTTGTTAAAATTATGTGTACGCAGTTCTGTAATACAGTATGCATAACTGCTTACCTGTAGTATATTTTCATATTCAATGTTTTAAGTTTAGTTGTAGTGTTTACACTAATGCCAAGTTAGTTCAAATCTGCCAAACCCTACAGTATGTTAGCTGTTCAAGATACTGCAAGCATTGAACACTGTACTTCTTTCTACCATACAAGGTTGTGTCTCTAGATCATTATGATGTGTGGATCCATGGCTGATCATGAGTGGTGATGGCAAAGGCAGAAGTAACAGCGATTACCCTACTTCTAGCCAACACAGTGAACCGTTGTCATGACTGCCAGCTGCTGCCTGCCTCAACATACACCTGCCTGGCACAAATCACACTCACGGCCTGAGTCACAGTGGCAGACCATGGCTCCAAGCCCTCGGACCTCTCCCTGTTATTCCCTTGTCTCCACTGAGAGGACAGGCAAGACACACAGGGCAGATGGTCAGGGCTCTGATCCAGGACTTGGGGTTTACAAGGCCACTTCCAGAGCTAATAAATAAAGATAATAAAACGGTTGATTTATGGAGATCTGTTCGTATCACACCAGATTAACGTCAAGTCGGTTTAAAACACTAGAGCAGTGTGGCTAAATGAATCCAACTTAAAATCATTAGCATTATCTTTACCGAAGTTAATGGTGTTGTCGAACCAGAGATACTGTAATTCCAGACAGTTCAGTCTATTAAGTGCATCTATAAAATATTAAAGTTCTTTTAATATAATACAGTGTAGTTTATCTTGATTAGTATCTGCTGGAGTTGAAACCCTTAAATGGGTAGAACTGAACATTGTTATCTAATAACAATAAGCCATACCATAAAATGCATACTGTATACTATTAAAAGAGAAATACGTGGCTAAGGAGAGACAAAATGAAGAGTATACAGAAAGACCTCCGTGAAGTTGGTACTCCATATAATAAGAATGTGAATAAAACTATTTTGATTGTTTGTGCACGCAAAATAAAAAATTGTGGACAAACATTTTTTAGAGAAATTAAACATTATGTTTTTTACAATGTTGTGACATCCTCAGCCTCCAATTAATTAATGTTAATATAATTTTGAACTTATCACATTAATTTGTGCGTCATCTGTGCATGTTTGTGCAAACAAAACAAACATTTGAGCATCATTATTTTAAGTTTTATCAAGGTTTATTTCATGTAAACAGATGATGTCATTGTCCTCCATTTGTCTCTCGCTAACATGGGCTGAATCGCTCATAAGCTTAACATGTACATTTAAACTTGTTATTTATCTGAAAGGGTTTGCGCATATTTTTTTCATTTTGAGTGCAAAAACGTACACAAACGATGCACAACCTATTAGAAATACTTTTATTCACATTCTTGTCATATGGGGTGCCAACTTCACAAAGGTCTTCAGGAGTGCAGTCACACATTATCTCAATTGTGGCCCCCAATTCAGCATTGGTAACCACCTCTCAAGTGGTTACTGTAATGTAGGTACTGTATGGCACACAACAAGCACAGCATGTTGACTAGACATACTGTAGAGATAGATAGATTTAAAAAAAATACATATATGTGTTGTGTATACAGTATAAATCAGTACTGAACACAGAAATTGTACATTTGTATTTATTTGCGTAAACTATTTTCATTAAAATTAGATTACCGTCCAAAACATACAGTAGGTGGGACTTGTCAGGATTGTGTCAACAAACTTGGCAATGGCAACATAACTTTCCTCTTTAAAGCATTAATAATAGACAGGCTGTGCTTTCCTGGAGAAATAAGGGAAAACATTTCCATCAATCAGTCCAGGTCAAACTCATCAGCATGCTTGATGATGTGGGCTTTGAATGCTAATAAAAGTGCCCTAGAGGCCTTTACATCCTTGACACCGACCTTACCTGGAATAATGTAACTCTTGCAGCTGTATTTGTATTTGTATCACGATGAGACCAACAGAAGCATGGCCCCACAGACCGCTATTGAAGCCGAGCTTCAATGGGTTCAGATTCAAGCCATTGGCGAAAATATTAATGTCAATTGAACAGGCCAAAACGCGTCATTTTGAGTACAGCCCTGACGCTCAGCTTAAATGGCGGTCTACGAGAGCTTTTCCCATATATAACAAATCTCAGCGTTTATTGGACAGTAGGCTTTCTTTGATGCAATTTTGTCCCGCCTCGAAGCGCAGCTTCTCTTGGCAGCTTACTTAGTGAGGGACCCCGTAATAAACAGCCAATCATTGACAGAAAGACATTCTGCTACGATCGTATACAGGAAACCAGAGAGTGCTTTATACAGCACCAAGACGATGTTTGTATTTCATATACTTTTCGTATACTTTTTTTTCCTATCACTATTTATAGAGTTCTTAGTTCGTTTGGTAATTAGGCCTTCTTTGTTCATGTTTTGTGAATGTAACTATAGCAACATAATTTATCTGATTGTTATGCAACGCCGACATGGCAGACACAAGGTTGTTAAACAGATGAATTAGAGGTCAGTTGATTAGGCCAACGGCTACTTCAGGAAAGGCTTATTAATTCCCACCAGCGCTTTAATCCAATAGCAATAATGTCAGCCATGTTGTAGCCTACGTATTTGTGCTTCCCTGTTTCTGAAGGGACCAGCCGCCACTGGCATACTGATTATTATCTGTCCCACCACTGACTCAACTCAATGTGTGGTCTATTTTGGACTTCACCATTTCCAACAGTGCAGTACTGTACATGCGTATTCCCATCATGTCTACCTCTCGTCACACATGCAAGGCGCTACACAGAAGTGCACTCAACAACCATACGATGCCCTTCACCTCTGTTGTGGTCCATGCGTGCCTTTAAGGAATGCCCCATCACCCGAGAGGCCTCAGTGTACCCTCTGTGGAGCAGGCCAATGAAGCGTGTGATGTCTCCCTGAGGTGCTGTGTCAGAGAGCTATTAATAGGTTCATGGGACATCCTCCAACCATCCAGCATTCCTAACTCCAATACGGCTCATTCCCAACCATTCACACATGGGCAAACCTCTGTTAGCTGTGTCCGGATGGCAGACGCACTAGGCACTCATCCATGCTGTTGTGTTTAGAGCGTAGGGGAGCACAAAAGTAAAAGGTGTCATGCTGATTCCCTTTAGGCAGCAGGGCTTTTATTCCCACAGATTTTCACGAGGCAGTTCACATTAAAGGGTCCCTTTATGTACATTTTCAAATATCAATGTCAGTTAGGCGTGTGCTCCTCAAAGCTCCTACTGACCATTATAAGGGTGGTGGTATTGAGCGACAGTTAGATGGGGGGCATTGTCATTGACCTATAAGTAAATATTTTAAATAAATGCATCCTAGGGAAGACAAAGGTCTGATGCAACTATACAGTAATATAATATAGTATATAATATAGCATCAGGTTGTTGGTACAGTGCAACAATAAACTTCGATACTGAAACATTTGTGAGCCAGAGCCTGATAGCTTTAAGATTTAAGACTTAAGGTGTTTTGTAGCCCTTTGTGATACCTTGCAAATAAAGTCGACACAAATAGTTTGTCTTGCAAAACGTATTTCTAATAAAACATTTGAATTACATTTACGACTGTGTCAGCTGGAGCTAATTGCTATTCATGAAATCAGAATGATAGAAGCTGGACCAGATGAGATGGCCTTACTAAATGCTTCTGTATATACCATATAAACAGTACTGTGTATAGATTGATACTGTATATATATATATACAAGAGCTACAGTATGAATGTCCTCCACAGTTTTTTATTGCTGCTTTTATGAAATATGTTCAGTCATGTTGTGCATTTTCAAGGACTCATATTAAAATCATTCTGTAATTAGACAATACAGAAAGTAATTCTGTGTGCGTGTGTGTGTGCACGTGTGTGTGTGTGTGTGTGTGTGTGTGTGTGTGTGTGTGTGTGTGTGTGTGTGATAGAGAATCAGCAGGGGCAGGATTTATCGTCATATTCCCCATTTTCTCCTAACCCAGTACAGTTAACCCCTGTCCTCTGGCCTTCTGGACTAGAGCCAATGACAAGACTGCCCGGTTCGCATTCCCCTCACCAAAAACCCGATGCACCATCACTGACTCGTCCCGAAGCACATCATTCACTAGTGCGGTGAGTGTAAAAAGGCTTTGAGCATCTTTGCTGTGTCTTTTCATAACTGAAACAAACCTGACCTTCGGCAGAGAATGTATACTATTGCAGTGAAGAAATCATCACCAATGCAATCATAGCTCACTTAGGAGGATGAATGTAGCTCCTTCACCAGAGAAGCTTTAGAATTAATTTCACCATATGTCATCCCCTGGCAAAGTTAATTTACTGATCGTAACGTGTTTTTTTGTTTGTTTCTTCTGACAAAAAGTCTGTTGTCCTTATAACTGAATGCTTTCATTAAATAAATGGGATTTAGTGCGACCCGTATTTTCTCCTGCACATTCAGTGGTCAATGGGATTGATAACAGTGGCATGCATCTGACTTTGGGCTGCCTATACAGTATATATTATAATATATATGCCTACTGTATATTGTTAAAGTTACAGTCTTCCATCACAGGTTTTTGCAGTATAGTGAAGCCACACACAACTGCAGAGGGTCAGGGGGGGGGGGTAATGCAACAAAACCAAAACAGCGACACTGATTGGTTGAACCTCTCTAACACTGTCCCTCTTGCAGTCATGGCATTTGAGCAAAAGCCTAAATTCTAATAGACTTTCTGTACCAGGAGAATTACCATGTGCTGCTGAGTGACAGATACGGTTTCATCTAGAGGCCTTGAAAATGTCTAACAAGTCCTTGAATTATCTTTGCCTGAATCCAAATTTAATTGAGCAAATTCTGGCGGAGTATCATGTGATATTATGCAATTTTATAAGGTGCCTAGCCTTACTTAAAGTGCCTTACCGCACATAGTTTTTCATAAGGAAATAATGAAAATGATGCAGAGCCAGATGAAGAGGATATCAAGCTACAATATATCAGTATGCCTTTTCAAATTGATATTATGTGAATGTAAATAATATGTTAAGGTAACCGAATGGAAAATGTAACCTTGTTGAGATAAGGCCCGATAATGATGATGATGATGATGATGATGATGATGATGATGATTCCACTAATTTAAGTACTTGCTCTACTATTGTTATCTATGTTAACCAGAGTATGAACATGATTGTAATCATATTTAAGTAGCTGTCAATCATACAGGCTAAGTTTAACCTGATTGGTCTGGGTTAATATGTAGATAATGACAGCCTTACATGGGATGTGTTCAAGAATAACACATACATTAATACGTTTTACCATGTCATTTGACGATACACAGATTATACATACTGTAGAAGTGACTCAATATTTTACTGTACATTTGAGTACTGTTTCACACACTGTTTGGCCTTAGATTGTGTACTTAACGATTGAATTAACTATACAAATCACTTTTTTCATTTATATTTCATATATATTGTAAATTGTGCTGTTCTGATGACTGTATTGCTAACCCTAGAAGAAGTTGTCAAGATAGTGGCTGGATGGATGGATTTAAAGTTAAATTCCTGTCAGTCTTTTTGGCTTTAAGCTCAGTTTGACTTTGCTGCTCCCCGGACAGATACAGATATGGTTAGCAGGTATGTTAGTTAACGTTTTTTGACCTATACACTCTTTTAAACATTCTCAAAGGAGCTGGCTTGTCTGCCAGGGCATTGGTCTGGAAGTCAATGGCGGATAAATAGAACTGTGCTTTTTCCGTGCAGGTCCAGTGTTTATTGAAGCCAAAAAGCTACAGAACTACTGGTTTTATTGTTCAATTATGCTTTAAAGTGCCGTCACCCCCTAAACTTTAAAGTGAAAGAAACTGTGCATGATTATGGTAAGATACTTAAGGCAAAATTGTTCATTGCATGAACACCACTTACACAGCACATTATGGGTAATAATTATAGAGTTACCTACTGTACAGTATACTATAGGCAACGGTCTACATTTATCAGGAATACTACTGTCCACTAAGAATTTGGACAGTGCATCCCATTACAAATAGGGAGGACATTCAGATGGGGCATATGACTTCAATGTGAATAGAATAGAAATACAGGAGCTTTATAACAAGTAGAGGATTCTAGGTGCATGCAAAGCCAGCCCACTAGGTTCTGTGTTATAGTCTGACTGAACATTAAAGGAGATGACCATTTTACACATTGTATTTTAATGGTGGATATAAGCATTAAAATACACAAACACATACTGTACTCTCAATTACTATAAAGTAAGGCACATGAGTATAAACAAGGAGAATAATATTCAGCTGGAGCAGAAAGCAATACAGTAAAAGGAATGTCTCCTAGACCGATGGGGCAGGATCCAACTCACTGTGGGAGCAAGAGAGTAGGTGTGCCTCTAAGAATCATTGAGCAAAATGCCTAATCATGTTTACATGGTGTTGATGGTTTGTTATGATTTGTTGATGTCCACTGCTATCATCTTATTACAGAATTGATTCATGGGCACAATGCAATTCTATTGGATTGTGTGTGTGTGTGTGTGTGTGTGTGTGTGTGTGTGTGTGTGTGTGTGTGTTTGAGACAAACTATTCATAATGGGACTGTGGGAAGGAAGGGTATAGGTGTGAAATGGCATGGCACGGGGGCATGTTTATACATTTTTTCATCCTTCTGTCATGTTCCTTGCATGGTAAGTTGGATGGAGCTCCAACACATGAGCACATTATCATTCAGGTACTGTGCACTGCCTTTACAACGCCAATACATTTGTTGGTTCACTACTGTGATGTCAGTCAAATATGTTTTTATTGACATTTTGTAGCCTTGTTTGTGGCTCAGGCATTGGTCGTTACAGTTTGCACACACTTATTTTTAAATATCCAACAAATTATGTGAGAGATGCAACAATGCTGGACTGTTTCATCCCCTCACTGTTACACTGTTACTGTAGATTGAGGCGGACTGATGAAAAATGTTGATTAGGCATACCGCTGCCTCTGTGGGTGGCAGATCCTCTTCACTGATTTCCATCCTCAGAGAAGTTTTTATTTTTTTCTGAGAGAATCCACCTCCTATTAGATATTCACGTGTAATATTGTACGGAAGTGGTTACCTGTATCTCCCATTCTGGAGTCCGTACCTCATGCAGCCAACATCAGAATAACAGTGCCACCCAGTGTTCATTTTAAATATTCCACTGTGTTTTTAAAGGTCGTTTAAGTGATTATTCCCACCTGGTTTTAATGTCCAATCATAATAATGAAAAACTATACTGACTATAGATTATACTATTCCAACCTCCTGTAGTCACATTGTCACGGATCAAATATGACCTGGCTGACCTTGATATTTTATGCAACAAGTGCTCTATGTCTCAGTGAATATATTTGACAAGCCAACCTCCAGGGCCATCTAAGGTAACATTTCCAAGAGCCAAAATCTAAAAGTAAAATGACAATTATGTCATGCATGTCACATGAAAGTAGTGTATTCATCTGGGTGTGGTTCACTGCTCCAAAATTGTTTGAACTCAGAAAACCACTCTATGTTCATAAGAGTAATTATGTTTTTTTGTGCCCACAGAACTGACGCACAAAAGAACAGCTGCAGGTTTTGTTGCGATACACATGCACAGGCATAAATCATAGACATATGCACATATGTGCGCCATCAATGTTATCATAACAACTAAAAGGTTAGCTAAATGAAACGCAGCATGACACACAAAGAACCATTGAGAAATAACATATAGTATATTACAATCATTTATTGTTTGTCAATACTTTCATCATTTTATTTATAAAATAAATGAACACAAAATACAGTAATAAATAGAGTTTAGTTCTGTATGCTTGCAAACACACACACAAACACACACACACACACACATGCAGGCATACACACACGCACGCACGCACGGACACACACACACACACACACACACACACACACACAGATGATTATAAAAAAAATGTTTTTAACAAAGTGAAGACTCATAAATTATGCATGACAATGTATTATTCCTTTAACTACTTTGTTGACAATTCACAACGTATAACCCCAATAAGGTGGTTCAGTGGCCAGTAACAGAACTGCTCCAGATCTAATATGCAGAGAGTATTGGAGTGCAAGCTTTTTGTGTTTTTATAATTACATTTTTAACAATTCAACAAGGTTCAATAAGTGCATCTGCCCCACGCCACAAAACCATTTGTCAGCAAAAACCTCCAATAATGTGCGCAAGTGAATTCGAAACTAAAGTTTGTATTAGATTTTTTTTTTGGGACAACTACATGCAAAAGCATGACTCAGCTAAATGTATCATGTTATGGATGCAGAAATGATTGTTCCAAATAGGACATTGATCTGCTATTGTGATAGTAACACTTCTAATTTGTTTGTAGAACTTTGACAGAAATACATTTGCATATATATTACAAAATGCATTTAGACTTGACCAGAATTCAGACTAACCTGCATGTTTGAATTACAAGATACAGTAGGCCCAATAATTACAATAATTATTAATAAATGCAATAACATAATACTGTATATTGATATACTATAGGTAAATGTGGTGTGTTGTTTTTTTCTTTCTAATGTTACCAAATTATAACTGAATAAACCAAATCTGTTTTCTCAATACATTAACAATATATTTTCTTATATTGGTTATTTCAGCTTTTTTGTTTTGTTTCAAGAGTAAATACCCTGACCAGTAATCAGTTAGTAATAAATATTGACGTAAACAATACTGTATCAATTCCTCTCTCTCTCTCTCTCTCTCTCTCTCTCTCTCTCTCTCTCCCTCCCCCCCTCACCATGTTCTCTCATCATGCTCTCTACAATGGCCTGCATTGTTTTGCTTATGATGAACGACCACAGCAGTGGAAGCCAAAGTGGTCTCCTTCTGAGACCCCACAAACGCAGCATTCTAAATACCTCTCCAGAAAGATTCATTACAGCAATTAACACTCTGTTTTCTCACATTCTCCAAGCAAAAGTCACTCCTTGCAATCACTCCAGGCTCTCAGCACAACCACATGCCATATAGTGCTGCTGGCACTAGTAGTGGGTGGCACTACCGCCATTGCATTTTTATCAAGGTGGACATCACTAGCTTGGATAATCAACTCCAACAGATTGTGCTTGGAGAAACAAATTGCCTAATTTAACCATGAAAATGGTTGAGCAAAAGGATGACGAACAGAAAGAAGAGCATTGATCAAAGCTGTTTACTCCCAGACACAAATCGCTGCCCGATGGATCCATTTGAAAAATGCTTTGGGTCTAGATTCAATTAATCATTTCATGCTGTATTTATTGAAAAACAAATTGTAAGTTGGTAGTGAAGAATTATTCATTACGTCCGTTATTAATTTAGTCATTTAGCAGACACTTACCTATTATGCTATTCAGGAGTAGGTAGGGATTAGATGTTTTGTAGGTAGGTCAAGCATCTCAGGAAATGAACGAACTCAGGACCTACAGTATGTGCTAAGAACGAATCGCCCAAACCACCATTAACCTATCCTTTTCCCTAATGGCAGGTTAAGGTTAATGTTACTCTAGGTTCCCTAAAGTTAATTAATACTGACATGGTCATTTAGCAGAAGCTGTTATTTACAAATGATCAATGTTGAATAAATCACATAAACCTCCTACAGCAGGGCTATTCAACTCCAGTCCTGGAGGGCCGCACCCAGCAGGAAACACCTCCATATACTGTATACAGGCATAGAAAAAAAAATAGTTTCAAGTACGCCACTGTATTGTTAACATTACATGGAAAATACATTTGAGAAAAGTCCTACAGAAATGAAAAGTCTGCAAACCAAATATGGTGCATAATGTGTAAGAAGAATGCAAATAATGTTTTAAAAATACATTTTTAAAGGTTTTAAAGGTTACATTAAATAATATTTAATAATGCAAATTAAAAAGCAATTATAATACATTTATAAATGTGTCAAAGTAATCAAATGCTACAGCACAGAAAAAGCAGTTACTCATTTACTAATGATTATTATTTCACACAAGAAGTTCTACAGGAAATTGACGTGCCATTGTTATTATCTAGCCAACATTCAATTGTCACAGCCATTAAAAAGCAAAATTGTTGTGGCCCATCTCAATTTAGAGATGATGGATTAATCAGAGAAGACAATGCTATTCCACAAACACTACAGTTGAGAAATTCATAGAAATGTCAATTGTTTGAATTTACACAAAAACTTTTCCAAACCAAACAATTCCAAATGTTTCCTAAAACAACAGGAAATTCAGCATTACTGAATCTCATGAAAATCTTCAGTCAATCTGATACTTGGTTTCTCTATGGGAACAGGAGATAAGAGGGAGTGAGAAAATGAAACGGATATTTTAAACCACCAGAGAAACAAAACACGTTTCCATGACTTCATTAATTTAAGGAATAAACCCTACATGTAACAGATATGGTGAGCCATCGTGACAGAAGATTATATTTTGTTGGTACCTTTTTGAGGACCATAACAACATTCTAGATGACGTGCAGTTTAATGTAGTTCACTTTTTGTTTATTGGAGCTTTTTGAGAGTTTACCACATATTCCGCAAGAGTGAGATGTAATACAACATTGTCTGCTTGCAAAACAAAAGCTTAGGAAACTGGCACACACATCAAAAGAAGTCTGTGAGTTGGAGAGTAGTTTTGCGTGAGAGAGTTCTATGAAGGTCTTCTAATTTTCCCTGGAAGCAACACAAAAAAATATAGAGCCAGTCCAACCATCTTGGAAATTAAATCTAACAAAAAGATGGGGAGAAAACCCAGTTCAGTTGAAACCCTTAACTGTTGGCTTACTGACACAGTATTAATACAACATGTAACTGTATCTTTTCTGCTACGAAAGATTGGCCATTTTAGGCCACATGTGCCATTAAACTTGCACATTATAAATGTCACACTGATTTCTGTTACAATAGCAATGCCTTTTCTGAATTTGTTCAGTTTTGCCTTCTGGATTATCAGCTTTTTTCAGATGATTTATGTGACATTAAATGTATGACACATACATACAGTAAGTACTTATAAACAACCCTGGGGTGAAATTAACCTTTTGGCATTGTGGGAAATTACTTAAGTGTGTTGTATGAGAGCAGACACTGATTAATGAGCTCGATACATTTTAGTGAAACTCCCCAGTAGAGTAATTCATTAAGTCTGTGTGTCTATTTCATCATTAGTTTGTACCACACCAATTCTTTATTTAAGGCACCATGCAAGTTACATGGCTGGTACAGATTGTTGAGGGCAGAGTCATGAGTTGTCAAACACAAACTCTCACAAACAACATTTACGATATAGTCGGATTAACAATTAGAGCAAAAAGCTTGTCAATATCATACTGTAAACTGGACATGTTCACCCCAAACGTCCTTAGTCGTGGCCAATCATGTTTGAGACATTTGTGCTGTGCTCGCTATCCTGACAAGTCAGTCAAGCCAACATTTCCATCCTGTATATAATAGTGTTAGTATAAAGTATAGTACTATAGTATTAGTAGTATTATACACAGTATTATAAACAATATTATATAATATTATAAACAATATTTTAAATATTAATATAGCAGCAAACAACTATTTTTTAAGTTGAAAATACTCCCTCTGTGCATGGATGGGCAGGATGATATGTATTTCAAATGCGTATTTAAAAAACAAACTAGTTCAGTATTTTGTCATTTGGTTTTTGATTGGTGTTGAATGGTTATTGAAAATGGCTTTATATTTTGTATCAAAATACTGTAATGTTTAGTTTTTTGTTGTTAAACTATAAAATACTTCTGAAGTGCTGTTCAGGATTTGTGCTCATATATTTCACACAAAAGATGGGCAGACGACTATGCACGGGCAGAATTGTCATTATGCACCCTATCGAAACAGCTAGCGAACAACCAATGTCACGGTAGGCTACAGCAAAGTGAGAGCATGACCAATAACCTATTTTGTCATTTAGTTTTGTTAGCATGATACATTGATTGCATTTCCCGATGTAGGGTAAAAGAGATTACGCAGATTATTGACAGCCAGGGCGTGAGTGTATCTGCATCCCTCAATGTATTTGTCTGAGAGGGCGCGCTTGTAAGTGTTTGAAAAGAGGGGAAGAGATTTAAAAGATATTCCCATATTACACAACAAACCCAAAAACAAAACGCTCTCCTAGAAGTCGTAACACCCAACAATACACATTTGTATTTGGGATCGATCCCAAATACAAATGTGTATTGTTGGGTGTTACGACGTTTTGTTTTTGAGTTTGTTGTGTAATCTGGGAATGTTGTCACTTCTTTCAGTGTTCTGTATTTGTGATGTGGCATTTGCAGTAGGGATTGGTGATTTTTACATTTTGTTATATTTTTATAATTCGATACGATACTGATACTTTTTGGTGCAATTATACCAATTCTTACACCAATACTGTAATTTTGTAATTGTTAAAATATTATCAACAGCATTAATGTGTTTCATCACAGTAGACACAGGGATAGCAAGTCTTCATTATACATATTGTATATTTGAAATATGTATTTGAAATACCTGATGTAACCAGACCCAATACTCACTTGGTGAACAGCGTCTGGACACACTGTATTGCCGAATGTTTGCAGTGGCCGGTCCGCACTGGGCCTAGATCCATGGTTCATTTTGAAATGATTAGAGCATCTTTTAACCAATCAACGTTGCTGTAACAGTTTGTATCCCTTCATCTAGCACCATTCCAAATGCATGACTGTTTTGCATAGCTTTAAACGTCAATACATTTCGCCACCCCACTGGACGCTGATTGGTCCCTTATCACAATTTTCAGATTATAGTCTCAGTGAACATTTCGATTAGAGCAAAACTCAGGTTGGTGTTTAATTAAACACCGGATTTCTGTTCAGCGCACACACAGAACGGACAATTGGACGACTGTGAGGAGATATTCACAATTTTTCACTAAATGTATATTATCTTACAACTGCTTACCTGACATTAACTGGTTACATACTGTATGTAGATTTGTTAGGCAAAGAACAATAGTTGTGTGCTCTTTAACATTATTCACTATATAGTCAACGGGACAAAAAGGACAACAAGACAAAAAGATAATCCGATTCTGAGTTGGAAGCCCCTCCCCAATTCCTTTTTGTTTGCTTGGCTGATTGGTTGAGCTCTCTGTTAAAGTTATATTTTAAGTGTGTGTGTGTCCGTGTGCGTGTGCATGTGGCCCATAAAAGTAGTTTGGGCTGAGATGCTGAGATGCTTAGTGTGACATTTAGCGACAGAATGCCATATAGACTCTTTAAAGCACAGCAAGGCAAACTGATGATGAAGGTATATTGAAAAACATTGTTCAGGTTTGTAATGACGCAGAAACAACAGAGAAGCATAGGAGAGGATTAGATTCACATATAGATTCCAATTGAGTGGGTACAGTATGAGGGCCAGCCTTGCAATAACCATTGCTGCCTCTAGTCTAACTGTAACGTTTAGACGTTTACATAAGTAGCTGCTTTACAGAAAAACGCATTATAGGCAGCAGGTGCCTGGTAGAAACACACAGCCTTAACAGAGCACGATTTGTTGCAGAAAATGTGCAGAAAAGTTCAGTATCGCACAGACCTCAGTTGGCTCGGCTATAAATTGCTTTTTGTGAGACAAGCCCCAAGCTCCATTAGCCCCTGCAGAAAACCATCGTGAGGATGGAGTTGTCACCTTAAGCGCCATCTCCCCTCACGATTGACTGACACGGCATTCCTTCTTTCTACCATTCTGCGCTCGGTCTGTCCTACCCCCTTCTCCGGTCTGTTTAGGTCAGACTGCTCCTGGCAGCTACTCTGATTTTCAATCAGTTCTCTGAGCAGAACCTTTTATTGTTGTCTGTTTCTCGGTTGGTCCATGGAGCACCATCTGTGAATTTAGAAAGCGAATCCATCAGAGCCACAGGCAGGGGAGCAAGGACTATTTACATAAAAGCTTAAATTGAGCTTTACTTGTAACAAAATGCCCCCCACCTCCCCCCTGACCTAACACTTGCTGTTGAATATGTAACTACCTGAGATGTATGATAGCACACACACAAACTTAAAGCATAATGTGGAATGGAGTAGTGCTACTGTACATTGTTTTATTGATTATTGTACAAAATAAAGGCATTTATTTATGTGAGAAATCTATATTCACAAATGATGTAATATTGCGAGATGTTTATTGTTGTTCTTGAACTCAGATTTTGCTCAAAAACACTGTAGAGCAGAATAATATTATAATGTTACATGTTGGAATAATCTGGGGTACATTTTTATTGGAATAGAAAGTGACTCAGTGATTGCATGGGAGCCCTGGTTTGGCAGACACTATAGGAACACATTTACACTCATACACATCACACATTAACGTCAATAAATATGAATGCCCCAGTAAATCCCCAGTGAAATCATATCGTTTGAGCACCACAGTTACATGGTGCTCATCATGGACACTTCCATGTAGTGTCCTTCAATGAAGGCCATATTTTATGTTTTCCAGTTGGGTACATTATTTGAAAGTAGTTAGCTATTAAAACAACCAGGTTCCTATGTCCCACATTCATAAGAGGCAAACAGAACTAGTGTATTTTTGCTTTAGCAGAGCAAGAGGAAGTCCCTGGTTAATGATGTGCAGAGAGACGGCGGGGCATTTCATCAGATAAACCTTGAATCCATAAACCCTGAGATTTCATGTTGTGAATATTAACAGGAGACCTGGGTGAGGACGTACACAATCAAATTATACCAGGGTTTGCGAGAAAACTGAAACAAAGAAAAAAAACACCTTGCAGGCAGACGTCGAGAACATGTACTCGTACTGTGTGTAACAAAGTTAAACCTTATGCTTTCTGAGCCACTTTGTTAGGACATACATGTTCATTGGACACATCTAATGTATAACACGGATAGTAGAAAAGTCTTGAAATGCAGAAATGGCCTTAAGAGCATAATAATAATAAAATGTTTGTCAAATGCCCGCTGACTGGATTTTTAGGTTTTATAAGATCATTCATGAGGCTTAAACACAGAGGAAAAGGATTATGAATTGATTCCTTGATAATTAGGTCCACTGGGTGAGTCTTGGAAACAATCACCTTAAGTGTAAAGCCCAGTTGATTGGGATGTGTGGATGAACAGCAGAAAAACATGTTTTCAACCGAGATGTCTGCCTTGCACAGTCTTGCTGGATGTTATGAGATAATGCTTTCACCTTTTTCAGTTATGAAATAGGTACTGTTACCCAACCGTATGCTTATAACCGATCATTTGAGGGAAATCCGTCCTTCACACCACCTGTATCATCGCTGCATGCCATGAATAGGACCTCACCTTTCCTGTGTGACGTGGGTAGCTACCTAAACCTCTGCACCCCCTCCAAAGTCCTGCTCCTGGTGCCCGGACTCGGCTTGAACCTCCTGGTCATGGTCTGCCTGGCGTCCAGTCTCCTATGCAGGCAGAGCAAGATCCGTAGCAACGTGGCCATCTTCATCATGGCCAGCACGGGCTGCAATCTGCTCCACCTGTGTCTGTGGCCCATGACCATCCACTGGAAGAGGCACGGCCACTGGCTGCTAGGCTCCCACTGGTGCGAGTTCATGGTGTTTGCCAAGATGCTGAGCACCTCCGCATCCTTCCTGTACACCTCATTCCTGACCTTCTCCATATACCTGACGGTGGTGTGCGGTTGCCGGCGTGTGGTGGACAACAAGGTGTTTCTGGCGCTGGAGCTGCTCTTCCCGCCTATATGCGTGGGGGTGAAGGAGCTGAGCCAGTGGCTGTCCGGCTCCGGCGTGAAGCACCTGGATGCCGTCAACCTCAGTTGCTTCTCCTTCATCAATGATAAGATCAGCAGGTGGTTCATACTGGGGAAGGACTCTGTGTTCCTGCCGCTGAACCTATATTGCTACGCTCACATACTGTACACCGCTGTGCAGAGCGCCAAGGTGCTGAACAGGAGTCAGAAGGTCAATGTGAATCTAGCCAAAGTGTTCAGTCTTATTTTTCTGATTACATTCGTGGCACACGTACCCGGTGAGTATCTTATATGAGAGAATAGCACAAACTTATGATGTGAATTTTCTGCATGAACAATGACATTTATTGCAAACAAATACAATTATATCTGAATTATTGGACGATCCATGATTCATCCTTAACGATAAGCTGCATACTGTATGTATTGTATTTACGTTTGCAATTTAAAATTAAAAGACATAGTGACAGGCACAGTACGTGTCCAGCAAGTGTTCCGCCATTTTACACAATTCATAGTCACTATAAATAGTGCATTGTTTCGCATTTTATTTTCTTCAAAACACATATGACACCCGTATTTGTATTGAATAAAATACACTTAATTATAACACAGGATAAGAATATACTGCATGTTAACCATTGCATTTACACTGTACCTGCAGGTACTGTGTTTTCTCTCATAGAACAGCTGTCTGTGTGTCATGAGATGGTGAGAGACTTACTGCTGGATCTGCCTTTGCTCTGCAGCCCTGTTATTCTCTTGTGTATGAATAAAGAGCTGAGGAGTCAGTGTGAGTCGCTGGTGGGATGCTGCATCAACCACCAGAAGGTGAAGTCCATCGATGTATCTGAGGAGCAACAGGCAGACACAGCCAGAGAAATGATGACAAATAGCTAGATCCCTTTGTTACCATGCACTGTAGTCTCAGTGAACTATGTAAATAAACCTGCTGTATATATGTGTTTATATCAAGTGAAGAACATAACGGGCTGTTGTGGATTCAAGTACATTTATTTGTTGCCTCTATTTAAATATTTGTACATATACAGTGATGTATATGGTACAGTAATCTGATATATTTACTATACAAATATACATATACAGTAATGTATATGTATATTTGTATAGTAAAGATTACTGTACCTACAGTTAATTTATACGTGTACATTGTGTACAGTATAAGGTACAGCCCTGTGTATGACAGAGGACATGTTGAATAACTGCAGTGAACAAGAGCTCACTGTAAGTTCTAATGGTTCTGGTCTGTTGCAATTGTTGAGGCGAAACATGGGTTTAATCATATTGTTGATAAATATTCATACCTGTATTCAGTCATGCCCTGTTATTAATTGCTATTTATTCATTTATTTTCTGTTCCTTTTACTCCCATTACTATAAAAGCACTCAAACTAAATTAATGGTTATGCAGTGACCTCTAGTGGTCGTGTATGTTAACAGTGAAGTACTTCTGTTACAGATGTGATTTGTTGTGGGATGTATTCAGATGGTAATTGACTCTACTGGTCTCAGTTAATCTGTTAACGTCCTGTAAATACATGTTTATACATATTATTATACATATTATAGTATATTATAGTTACAGTACCTTACATATACAGTAGTATGTCTAGAGTATATAGCCTATACAAATAGTTTGATGACTTTATAGTTAAATATTGTTTAATCAATTCATATAGTTAAAGATTGTTTAATCAACTCAAATAAGACAAGCAGCAAAACAAATCAGAATTGTATTTAATATGTTTTCAAAATGGGAGGACTGCTTGGAACCAAAGAAAGGGAAATACCAAATGACGCAGGACCCACCCAATATTTAACCAGTAGGAGGTGCTGTCTGCTCACATTTGACACAACAAGCAAACAGTACATCATGGATGACTAATATGCATTAATCCGCATGATAGATTCAGTGAGAGAGATGCAGCTCTGGATAATGAATATGCATATTTATGAGGTTTATCCACTCATGCCTTAAATAATCTAGGCACACTATGTCCCAAGCAACCATCTCTAAACAAGTATCTCGATAGGTCACTCACAGCAGGGAGCACACAAGGAGTTGCCTTTTAACCTCAGTAATTTCCTATGGGGCAGCACATGGAAAAACACAGTATAGAAAATTATATTTGCTGATGACTGTGGTTGCTCACATATTATGTTAACTAGATTATTTAGGCAATGTTCATATCCCTAACACAGGTTCATGTTTTGCACACTGGATGTCTGATGAACTCCCATAATGGGTGTATGTATGTTTATTTGTTTATGACAGTATTTGTATCCAAATGTGTATTCAAATATGTAATAGAGAAGGTCAATATTGAACAAGCATTGTAGAGCATAACAGAAATTATACTAATTTTATTTAAGGCTGCAATCATTTATGGTTTCACATTATTAATATTATTATTAAAAAACTATGCTGCCATTGATAACTGCCTCCATTCATTGGTTTCTTTCTTAAAATGTAATTTAATGGTCCATAAAACACGGTATGGTAACTGCATATTAACTGCAGCATAATAATTATTAATATAGTAATCCTTGTTAGTACTTGCCAGTACATGTTTACTTTGTATATACTGTACATGTGTATGTTTGTTGTAATTTATTTAATTTATTATGATGTATTTTATATTTTGTTAATTAGTTCATGCTTTTTGTGTGCAGTAGTTACAGTGGACTATACCAGACTGCCTGTGGAAAACCCTTATACTAGATTCAAAATATAATATTAACTAACATAACCAATTCATTCAAATTACAAAATGCAATTCAATGTACTGTAATTACATAAAATGTTTCCTCCATTGGCCATTATATATTTCCTCGAATCAAAGAATAATTTCAGTCTGCAGCAAGTGTCTTCAGTTGCCTAGCAACTCCAGCTCTAGTGCGGACTAACTCGGTGATGCTGTCTGGTGTGTGGAGGTAAATCGGGGGGCAATCTGATTTCAAAATAGGTTCTATGTAGGCGGGGGTCAAACTTTACTATTGCTCTAGGACAGTTTTCCCAATTTGTGCAGAATTCTTGCTGTTTGCCTGAAATAACAGAATGTTTCTCAAAAGGCCATACGTATGTTGCACTGTACCAATCATGACTACATTTAGGGCATTAAATCAAATTTCACACAGATGGGACGCAACATTTACTGCAGATGTTGACCATCGAAATGTCTACATCGACAGCGCTTTCCACCTATACTGTGAAGTCCTTAGGCGAGCTGTGGCTCTCTTCAAAACATGGGCATTTGCATGGATGGCAGCCGCATGCCCTTACTTGGTGGTATGTACAGTATAATTTCAGTGGCTCTTACATCCACACGTACATCCACACGTGAAACTCAAAATGCCTATAGGTGCTGTTCCTTCCTCTGGTTTCCTGCTGATGTCCGATATGCTTCTCCAACACAATTCCACATTACCTCTAATGAATCCGCTTCTCCTCAACATAGCTCCCTCCATTAATGTGCTTATTTAACATTGATGATGTTTGCTTTGATAGCATATTTCAGATTGTGTGTCATGCTAGTGGATGCATGAGGAAAAACATGTCAGAAAAGTCTTAACAGAGTCAACATCCTTTGTTAACTGTCATGTGTCACATCGTTTTCCCTTGAGATACTGTAGGTGGTTGCAAGTTATGAAATACAGTACTATCGCATCAGGTTATGTATTATATTGCACTGATAAAGTTCATCCATCACACTATTATGAAAGAGCTGGAATGCTCTCTGATATGCTATTTGAATTGCCATTGGTTGTCACGGACACCTACCCATCCAGTGGTGATAAGCATTTTCAATGAACATGCAATCTGTGCATGTGCCATTTCTGAGCTCTTATGAAAGGAACAAAGTATGAGCAGTTCCATATTCAGACAGATGGGAAATTCAGCTTCTCCACACCGTATCCCCATGTTTTTATCTATTGATTTCTAATAAGAGACCAAATTGGAGTTTCATTGGGGAATATATAGCTGCTAAAATAGTTTGCAATCTCAAAATATAATTATTTTCCACATGGAAAACTGCTGTCCACAATTTACACTTAACTTTTCCCCTATTAACAATGATACATGACAATTATATTAAATATATATATAAACTATATTGATGAGGTTCATAGGATACCCTTTATGGCAGGGGTAGGGAACCCTGGTCCTGGAGAGCCGCAGCCCTGCATGGTTTAGATGTCTCCCTGCTCCAACACACCTGA
>JAODLL010029650.1:0-48968 GCA_026546735.1 Forbesichthys agassizii | reverse complement strand
TATAGTTATTATTATTATTATTATTATAGTTAAAGTTATTATAGTTATTATTATAGTTATGATGATGATGATTATTATTATAGTTGTTATTATTATTATAGTTCTTATAGTTATTATTATTATTATTATTCAGTATTATTGAGTATTAGATCTTAGGCACAGGGCTTCATCCTATGTACTTGATTATATTAATTAGTCTTGACATCTTCTTTTTTTCTTTTTGTCTTCCCACTCAAACTTGATTTTTCATCTCAATTCAGGTAATAAGAATGTTGTTACCAGAGAACAATTGGACAGGATGAAGAATGGCTGTATAGTCTGCAACATGGGGCACTCCAACACAGAGATTGATGTGGTAGGCCGTGATTGGTTACAGAAGTAATGGTTCGGTGTGCATTCTCCCTTCTCTGCTTTGTGTGTGTGTGTGTGTGTGTGTGTGTGTGTGTGTGTGCGTGTGTGTGTGCGCGTGTGTGTGTGTGTGTGTGTGTGTGTACGGTATGTGTATTTCCCCCAATTCCCACCGGGCGCGTCTCTGTGGCATTCTGGCTCTGTCACAGAGCTCTCTTGTCAATGCAAGTGAACCACCAAAGCGTCCCAGAAGCAGCTCTTCGGCTTTGCTGAAAAAATAGGTGGCAGTTCTATTTTTGAGGAAAGACGCTTCTGGGACGCTTCTGAAAGCTATCAATGGCCAATCAGATAGAACTCTTGTTGCTATTGAATCTCAGCAAAAACACAACAAGACGCTCCGCTTCAGACACTCTGCCGTTGGGGTTGTAGGGATGTAAGATACACAAAATATCGATACACCTGAATATCACGATATTTCATATCACGATACTGTATCGATTCTCTAAATCACAATGTAATTGTAAAAGGGACCAAGTACAAAATACATTAACCTCAAAAAAGAGGAAAGATACTTGATAGCTCTAGCTGTGCTGTGAACCCGGCTGGCTCTGATTCCGCCAGTAACTCCCTTCTATTATAATTTGATAAATATATGGCTAATATGTTTTTAACTGATGAGTTATATAACATTTCACCCTCTGTCTAGTTATCATGAATGTGGAGCCTAGCTGTAGAGACTAAAAATTATTTTTGAACCAGGCTGTAAACATGTTTATTTTTACTGTAAATTGGTCATGTTAACATGGGGATCTATGAGGATTGACTCCCTTTTGCAGACAGCCTCAAGTGGATATTCGAGGAACTGCAGAGTTTGGCACTTCTGCGTTAGATTCATTTCTCAGCACCGGAGATTCCCGCTTGGTCTATATGTGCTTGTCCAGTAAATATGTCTGGCGGTGAGTCTATTGTGTGATATTGCCGTTCTGTTCACAGGCCAGCCTGCGCAGCCCTGAGCTGACCTGGGAACGGGTGAGGTCTCAGGTGGACCACATCATCTGGCCCGACGGGAAGAGGGTCATCTTGCTGGCAGAGGTGTTTGTAGCTGCCTTTTAACTTACCAATAATCGTAATAAAATAAGCCGCAGAGGGGTGAACACGAGATCTTGTATCGGACCCTTGTTTCGGACTACCAGTAAGCCAATGTCCAAAGATTTTGTGTCATGTTGGATATAGTAAATCGTTTTTTTCCCATCTTACATTCATCGTATTAGACACACGTACTGACATGACACTGCCACGACCCTGACAAGGTAAAAAAAACTGTACATATTCTCCTTCCACACCTGAATCAATTACCAAGCAGTTTGGTTAAAACCACTTCATCTCTCAATGCTCCATCCAGTGTACAAAATACAAACACATACGGTATTAAACCCTTAATTTTGCTCTAACAGTGTTGGACCTTTATACATCTACCACCCTCGCAAAATAACACTGCTCCGCTGGTTTAAAACAGGCTTTTCAGAGGCCGCAAAATTCATAATCATATTTCTTTAATATTCCATTTAAAATAAGCAGGCTAGCTCACTACTTTTAACATGCAATGTGCATATGTGTGCACTAAACATTCCACGGTGTTGTAAAAGCATGTTTCCCACACAGAAGGGGCTCTGATATAACGTTCTCCCACAGTTCACCCCTGCTGTGTGCTTTGTGTCTTACTTTCCTAGCTAAATAGTTGTTCCCAGTTGTCCTGCGCTATCACTTGTAACCACCATGTAGCTTATGTGTTTACCTTTCTGATCCTGTTGTTTTTAAGGGTCGGCTTCTCAATCTGAGCTGCTCAACAGTGCCGACGTTTGTGCTGTCCATCACAGCTACTACTCAGGTTAGTCTCTATTGCTATATGTTTCTAGGAAGGCATCTCTCTTAATATAAATGTTGAGCCATCTGTTTGTGTTCGTGCCATTAGGCCCTGGCCTTGATTGAGCTGTTCAACGCTCCAGAGGGGCGTTACAAGCAGGATGTGTATCTTCTGCCCAAGAAGATGGGTGAGATCTGCTTGATACGTTGTGATTTCTACGTTGTGAATTTGTTGACTTTGGTTCAAAGTTGAAAACGTTGTATTGTCATAACCACAGTTAAAAAACAAGTTATTTTACCTTCCACTCTGAATGGCAATATACATAAAATGATATATAAAACATATACAAACACACTATATTAGTTATCCAATATTGTTCGATACCAGTTGCTTTGACCTTTTTTTTTGTTGTACTGTATGTAGCATGTAACATCTTGTTGAATCACATTGGTTATAAAAATACACATATTTAAATCCTGCTATGGAACTGTATTATTATTTAGCAAAGAATGATCAATTAGGCAACATGCAGGGACTTGCTCACATTACTGTAAGCTCATTGTTGCCCCCTTGTGGTTTTATCCCAAAACTACATGTTATAATATAGCAAGAAGAAACATGGAGCAATAATCATTCTTTTTCTTCTTTCAGATGAGTATGTGGCCAGCTTGCACCTACCTAACTTTGATGCCCACTTGACAGAGCTGTCTGATGAGCAGGCAAAGTATATGGGGCTTAACAAGAATGGCCCCTTCAAACCCAACTATTACAGGTACCCACGATACAGTTTATGTACATGCACATTTATTGTGTCCGTATGATATCCCGTTTAATTTCACTCGTGTTCATTTTAATTTTCACAGATATTAATGTGAGTGTCTGATCCAGTGACCCTGTGATATTCATCGGTTTTATTTTGTAAAATACTGCAAAATGAGAAATGATTTCACTTTGTTAAATGTAACGTGATTAGCAACTCAGACATTGTGTTAGATTCAAATGCACAGAATGCTGCCATTTGTAACCAAGTGTAACATTACATGACTGTCACTTGCCTGCTTGCATATTTTCTCTATGTAATAATTTAGTTGCTAGTCTCTGTTGCTATAGGCCACAATAACATAAATGTGTCTATTATCTCTTAATTTACAGATGTGCCAAATTGTGGCTTATTTCACAGAAATAGTTATTATGTTAGTTTTTTTGGTCTGTCCATATTTTTACCTGAAGTACATTCCATGAGCCAAGATTTGGGTTGAGCCAAAGGACTCAATATAGTTTATATGATATTGTATTTTACTAATATGTCTAAAACTGATATATTGATTAAACTGCAGTGATACTTATATAGAGCCGAAGATACAATAGTTTATTACAATAGTGTTTTGTTTTTTTAATGTAATTTTACTTTATTTTGCTATATACTTTATAATTCAAATGCCCTTTTCCATTAGGTTAATAGTAGTATAGCTGTCTTAAGTCTTCATTGTTTTGATTCAGTAAAACCTTTAAGATGGTAGTATGAATGTGCCTGTTAGATCAACTCTATACCCACATTATTTAATTTTATTTTTATTTTTTGTAATAGGCTACAACATACAGTATATGCCTGGAAATTGTAAATTATGTTTTAAAATCAGCATTGCTTTGCTTCTATTCTGTTATTCTCTACACTGTTGGTTAATAGGCTGCAAGTGAAAGTGAAACAAAACATGTTTATCGTGATTTTGAGCAAACTTATACTATAAAGTTAATTTGTTATATTTTACAAGTATGCTAGTTCAAATATGTCTTAAGATGTAAAATACTGTATTAAAACAGCAATAAAGTCAACCCTTAATAGTGGAAGCTGAAGTTTCCTATCGTTATGTGTATGTGTTTGTGTATCTAGCATTGTTATACACGTACTACACATTAAGTTAAACAAAAACACAGATAGTTTTTGTGGGACAAGCTGTCATTTATTATTATTAGTAGTAGTAATAGTAGGCTTTCATAATTACATGACTACTGCTTTCTTCGCGTACCTTCGCTAATGTTCTCCACTGCATGTGCGCGTTGTTTTCGTTCCAAGCGACACAGTAAGCTACACAGTCCGCTGTTTCAGAAGGCTCTAGAATATTCACTCGCCTTCTGCCTGAGCTAATATTAAGGGTCGACCCGCTGAGTCGAGTAGCTTCTAGAAACCCGTTCTGCTATATAAGTCGGAGGCAGTCTGAGCAGTGAGCATTACCTTTTTGGAAGAAGCGCTGAACTACAACCGAGACCATACGGGGAAACCCACCCAACGGGACTCAACTGAGATCCTTCGGAAACTCAAAGGAAAGCCGTCTTAAATCGTCTTAAAGGAAGGTATGTCATTAAATGACATGCATGGTTACAGGGATATGGTACATTGCATCTAACACGGGGGAGGACTCGCCTAACTCTACAAGTAGGCTAATATAGTTTATTAAAGGAAGAAAATCAAGATTATCTTTTCGCAACACATTTATTCTGATAGGCTACTATTAATCAAGTGATTAATGTTGTTAGTATTATCAGTTTGCAGTATCCTGCTCAAAATGTTTAAAGCTTGTGAATGGATGCAATAACGTCTTAGACAGACAGTATCTCCGGGCAATGTATTTTTATTTCAGAAGTGATTCATCAGTTTTATATTTCTAATTAAACTATATTAGTATTTTTTCCAAATGAACGCTACACAGTCCAATCTTCTTAGGAAAATGGTCGGCAGCAATACTTTAGACCCTTTACTTTAACTGCATTTACATGTAAACAATATGTTTTTTTCGAACCTGCTGCAGGAGCGCTGAAACAATAACCAAGATGTCAGCTAAAGGAGTATCCATCGGCATTGACCTGGGCACTACTTACTCCTGTGTGGGAGTGTTCCAGCATGGCAAAGTGGAGATCATTGCAAATGACCAGGGCAACAGGACCACACCCAGTTACGTGGCCTTCACTGACACGGAGAGGCTCATTGGAGATGCTGCGAAGAACCAAGTGGCCCTGAACCCCAGCAACACCATTTTTGACGCCAAACGCCTCATCGGCCGAAAGTTTGATGACTCGATTGTGCAGTCAGACATGAAGCTCTGGCCTTTCAAGGTGATCAGTGACAACGGAAAGCCCAAAGTCGAAGTGGAGTACAAGGGGGAGACAAAGGCCTTCTACCCAGAGGAAATCTCCTCCATGGTCCTGGTGAAAATGAAGGAGATAGCTGAAGCCTACCTGGGCCAGCAGGTGTCAAATGCAGTCATCACAGTCCCCGCTTACTTCAATGACTCCCAGAGGCAAGCTACCAAAGATGCCGGCGTGATCTCTGGCCTGAACGTTCTGAGGATCATAAATGAGCCCACGGCAGCAGCCATCGCTTACGGCTTGGACAAAGGCAAGCGAGGAGAGCGCAACGTCCTGATCTTTGACCTCGGTGGCGGGACCTTTGACGTGTCCATTCTGACCATTGAGGACGGAATATTTGAGGTGAAGGCTACAGCAGGAGACACTCATCTTGGTGGGGAGGACTTTGACAATCGCATGGTAAACCATTTTGCAGAGGAGTTCAAGAGGAAACACAAGAAGGACATTCGCCATAACAAGAGAGCAGTAAGGAGACTGCGCACAGCCTGCGAGAGAGCCAAGAGAACCCTGTCATCGAGTTCCCAGGCCAGCATAGAGATCGACTCTCTGTTCGACGGAATTGACTTTTACACCTCTGTCACAAGGGCACGCTTCGAAGAGCTGAACTCTGATCTCTTCAGGGGAACACTGGAGCCAGTCGAGAAGGCCCTGCAAGATGCCAAACTGGACAAGAGCCAAATCCACGAAATCGTCCTGGTCGGTGGTTCCACAAGAATTCCCAAAATTCAGAAGCTCCTGCAGGACTTTTTCAACGGCCGGGAGCTGAACAAGAGCATCAACCCAGATGAGGCGGTGGCCTACGGTGCGGCAGTTCAGGCAGCCATCCTCATGGGGGACACCTCCGAGAACGTCCAGGATCTGCTGCTACTCGACGTGGCACCCCTGTCTCTGGGAATCGAGACTGCCGGCGGGGTCATGACGGCGCTCATAAAACGCAACACCACCATCCCCACCAAGCAGACCCAGATATTCTCCACGTACGCAGACAACCAGCCCGGGGTGCTGATTCAGGTGTACGAAGGCGAGAGGGCGATGACCAAGGACAACAACCTCCTGGGCAAGTTTGATCTCACCGGCATAGCCCCTGCTCCGCGAGGCGTTCCGCAGGTGGAGGTGACCTTCGACATCGACGCTAACGGTATTCTGAACGTGTCCGCGGTGGACAAAAGCACCGGCAAAGAGAACAAAATCACCATTACCAACGACAAGGGCCGTCTTAGCAAAGAAGACATTGAGCGCATGGTACAAGAAGCAGAGCGATACAAGGCAGAGGACGACGATCAGAGGGAGAAGATAGCAGCCAAGAACTCGCTTGAGTCGTACGCCTACAATATGAAGAGCAGCGTAGAGGACGAGAACATGAAAGGGAAGATTAGTGAGGAGGACAAGAAGAAGGTCTTGGAGAAGTGCAGCCAGGCGATCTCTTGGCTGGAGAACAACCAGCTGGCGGAGAAAGAAGAGTATGAACACCAGCAGAAGGAACTGGAGAAGGTGTGCAATCCGATTGTGTCCAAGCTGTACCAGGGAGCGCCGGCAGGAAAGGCTGGCAATCAGGACGGCTCTAAGGGCCCCACCATCGAGGAAGTGGACTGAACCAATTATGCCAGCTATGAGATGTTTACCTGAGTGTAATGAAATTATCACTGTGTGCAATATGATGATAATCAAAATATAGCAAATAAATCCTTTGAAGTTCCTTAGTTGAATTATATTTTGACTGGTTATTACATTACACAAAACCTAATATCCTTGTAAGACGGTTTAGCAATAGTGGCCCAAATAAGTATTATCTCAACATGACAATATGTAAAATAAATGAAACGCTGAACATTTAGATGAAAATACATAATAAATACTGAATCTACTAGACCTATCAACTATGAAAAAATACAGTATATCAATATAGTTAATATGCTACTGTAGATGCTCAACAGGGGGTCCAGCAAGCTATTTGATCTCATTTATTTTTCTTCCAAAAATATAGTCTGAAAATACACATTAACACATTAATATTAAGTAATTTTATATTTGGCGCCCTACATTATTTTTCGCCTAGTTTAAAAACCGTTGTATTTGATACGTGATAGCGGTCCCTCTAGTCTATAGTGTTATCAGCCAAGGGGTCCTAGGTCTGAAAAACCTCTGTAAAGACCTCTGTAGCCTATACTAGATTATAGGATACATGAGTCAAACACTGAAAATGCATTTAGGCAACGTTATGTTCACTCATCTGTACACTAGATGGCAATGTTAGACTGCATCACAACTATGTCAAATCTACCGGTATATGTGAGTAGATTCTAGAGTCCTATAAAATATATTAGTTATAATCAAATTAATAATTCCCATTGATTAAACTGTATATCAGTACAGTATATCTAAAAACATTATGACTTTAGGATGCCTTCTGAAGTAACTAGGCTATCTACCTGTCTAGTTAAGGTCGGAGGGGTTCGTCATTGTGCCACAATCTCAACCAGTAGTGAAATAGTTAACCTCAGCACCATTCAACTGAAGTGCGTGTCGGCGAGAGAAGGCAGCCTACTTGTAGAGAGACCAGCAACAGATTCTCCGGTTGAAAACACCTCATTTGTTTAGCCGGTCCTTGGACATCTATACTCTACCCGGTGGGCTGTTTCAGTTTATCAGTCAATGCTTTCAATTTTGCAATTTTTTTTAAATGTATTTGTGGATTTATTAATTTTGCTTGGAGAGAAAAAAAGTTGACGTTGTAGTAGCCCAATTTTATTTCCAGCTGGATTTTGACAGCACAATTTGGGAAATATTTGGAAAAGGTACATTTTATTTTATTACAATTAGTTGAGACAGTCGAAACTCGATGACTTTGGTTCTTTTTTCTAGGTAGCCTGTCCACAAGCCAGCCATTTAAATTATACTAGCTCATCTTTGATAGCAAAACAGCATACTTTGAATAACGTCTCTTCGTGTTATCTCTTAACAGGTGTAGACATAGGCTACTAGCCTAGTGGCCTAGTGGCAAACCCGTTTTGTTTTTTCGTCTGCGAACCGCTAGGCTACCGCACCTAACTGTCTGACGGAGTTTTTTGTAACAGGTGTTTTTTTTTTGGGTTCTTTGAACCTCCTCCTTCCTTTTTTTTATCAACATCTGTAACATTATTTGGATACATGAGCCACACATGGTACTACAATGACTGGGCTCTGAAATTGGTCAACACTCTCGCTTATGTTTGTGATTCTGTTCGGGGGGCAACACAACATCACGGGGTATAATCCAGAGGTTTCTCCATCTAAATGATAAGCTCGGTGTGTGTTTCGACGTATCGAGGGCGTAAGTCGGGCAATAAACCTCCGTCTAAATCATGTCTAAAGGAGGAAATGGCCAGGGGGGAAGACTCGGACAAAATTGTTGTAAATGTTGGCGGCACACGGCACGAAACGTACAAGAGCACCCTTAGGACCTTGCCAGGTACGCGCCTGGCATCGCTGGCAGACCCAGAAACACAGGTGAACTCGGACACGGACTCCTCCGTCAACACGGCTACTAACGAGTTATTCTTTGATAGACACCCAGGCATATTCGCGTACGTGTTGAACTATTACAGGACTGGTAAACTGCACTGCCCCGCTGATGTCTGCGGACCCCTGTTCGAGGAGGAGTTGGCATTTTGGGGAATAGACGAGACCGACGTGGAGCCATGTTGCTGGATGACTTATCGTCAACACAGAGACGCAGAGGAGGCTCTGGACATCTTTGAACCCCCAGATCCAGATGACACCGACGACGACAGAGATTTGCCAAGACGGTTTGGCATCGAGGAGTGCCCTGACAGGTCGAGAGGCTGTTGCGAAATTTGGCAGCCAAAGATATGGGCCTTGTTTGAGGACCCCTATTCATCCAGGGCTGCGAGGGTAAGACAATTATGCAGGCTACTTTGTGCGTGAATACATTGGCTTTGGCCATTCAATGTGTCAATGCAAACATAAAACCACAAGGCCCTTTCCACTTTACCCAAAATCAACAAGTGTTTTATTTTTATTTACAAGAATAGCATTATAATATATTGCCAGTTAACAAATGTAAGTGAATGTTTGTGACAAACCTTATCCTACCTTTTAAATTGGCAAGTGATTATTTTTGAAGGGTGATTGTTGCAACTCAAACATACATTTTCATTCATAACATGACACATCTCAGATGAGTTACTGAGAAGTGACTCAACATATGCTCAAGTAGCCTATACTCCATTCATGGACAGTAACATGCTTCAATATACATAGGCTACAGTTAGCTGGGGCAGAAAACAGAATTCTTTGGCACTACTAAAGATTAATTGCTAGATGCTCTGTTTATTCCATCATCTTTTGGCATTATTGGATGCTTGTGCTATTTCACACCTTTTCCCACTATATTAATATTGTGTGTAATTTACTACTGCCAATATAGTGTCACATTTTCGGTTGAGGTCTGGGATCGCAAATGACAGACGATTGCTTGAGTCAAAGCTTGAGTCAAAGCACCATAAAAGACAGATTAAAAAAAGAAATCACACATTTTCTATCAACACTATTGCCATAACCTCTTCAATGGATGTGATGTTGACAATAACAATATTGGGTTGCGAAAGGCTTACCGTCTTGGGGCATTTATGGTGCTGTCTCAAAGCCAGATAGAACCATGCCTCAGTTTAATAGTTTGGCTCTGTTAGTTCAGAATACCATAGTTGTCTGCTGCCACAAACATTTCTAGCACAAGTAGAGTCTGTTTTGATTAATATATCATTATGTTAATGAAATATATATTTAAAGGATACACATACTATATAACTAGTAAATAGTAAATGTTTACTATTTACAGATAAAATAGCTTTAAATTATATTATGTGAGCCCATAGTGAAATGTTATTGCACCAATTCAAGCTTTGTTTGCATATGATTTAATAGAATGCAGGCGCTTAATCCACTCACCGTTTGAGCTGATACGGTTGAGCTTCATGCGAGACTTCTAAGCAGGTGAAAGAATTGTAAAGCTAATAGCTGAACAACAAAGGCAGCAAAGTCCCTATTAGCATGGGACCATATGGAAACATTTTAGCATGATTATTTTGGCCAAAATAAATGCGATAGACGATATTATCACGATTATTTATTATTAAACTCTTAAAATGGCACTTAAACATACTGGAATCACTTAATCTTAAATGTTGTCATGACACATGTATTGTACATTTTTTGTGTGATTCTTTTTGTTTTGAAACCAGTATTTCAGCAAATTTATTTATCTTTTTTATGTGGAGGACACAATGGGCAAGCCGAGCCTTCAGCCATGGTGGTGATTGACTGGAAAGGTGCATGATAATAAATACATTACTAAATCAATACAATTGGACTGTAAAAGTGAGCTACACAGCTTTATTCAAGTCCCAAGTTACATATTCATACTTATGTTATGTGAGGATATTCACGATTATCACGATAATGGACATTCACCACGATATGACTATCGTCAGTATTTTAACGCGATATATAACACCGTATATCGTCCCATCCCTAGTGCTAGACGAAAATAAGAAAGCAAATATAAAATTACATTATTACCAGACCAGTAGTGAAAGGTTGCATTGTGAACAAACACATTTATAGTTTGAATTTACTGTAGTCCATTCTCGCTATATCATATTTGTCTGTTAAGGAAGGTAGTTGGCTTCTTCCAGAGTTAGATATGCTAATTCTAATAATTTCATGACAATCATACTAAATTTATTTGAGCTTTTAGTCCTTGTGGCATTTGCAGGTTGTCATGAAATGCAGGCGACATTATGATATTACTGGGTCACATACTGTATGTGTTGATGCAACTTAAACTGACTCATGCTCAGTGTGATCAAGTTTGTCTTTCAGAACATTTGTGCTTCTAATCAACACTAATGATAAATAGGTGAGTTTTATAGGTTTATAGATGTACCACCTGCTGCCTGTATATTTCTTTGTGCATACATTATTAATGTAATGTACTGTACAGTAGTAAGTGTGTTTGAGATGTGTGGATTCTAGCAGGATGCAGAGTGCATTGTAAAGGATTCATGTTGCCATTATATCGGTCTTATATCCAGAAAGTATCTGAGCCCATCTCAGGTAATGTGAATAGGTCTGTGATGTCACCTGCTTACACATATCAACCTAAATGTGTCTCAGCAGAAGACTGCCTGCAGCCACTGTGCTAGATAGATGTTGCATGTACACACAGATCTAAGCGCTGTTGGGCCTTCAAAATTAAGACCATCAATATTTTTGTATTCATTGGTTTTGATGAGAAATTGAACCCATCCATGTAATGCTCAGAGGTGAACCGCACAACACAGACCTATGAACTAACATAGTCAATGTTAACTAAGGTTAATACTTACTGTAAGGACAAGTACCGACAAAGAACAGGAGAACACGAGGGCTTAAAGGCAGGGTTAATAATTCTCGAGAACGCTTGAAAATGTCTAGCTCAAATCAAAACAATATTCCTCCACTGCACCGCCTCACACTTCGAAATGCATTGTGAAGCAAAGTACATTGTTGATGCGAGCGGTGTTCACCAGTTTGTTTATATTTCTATTTAAGGAGCCAGTGCTGTTTAGAAGTACCAGATTATTCTTTTCAACACGCACAGAGAACGATAAGATGGCAACCGGGAATATTTGGTGAATTTGACGAAACGTGTATTAGCTTACAATTAACTTGCAACAGCTGACTTAACCTTTAAATACACAAGTAGACAAGACAGAAAGACAGACCATTGGACAATATCAAAGAGAGGAGGTGAAACACACGAGACATGATTACTCAGACACAGGTGGAACTAATGAGACTAGGTAACACAGGGCGGGGCGTGACACACATGGTAACACGGGAAATAACACTGTGACCATGGGAGGGACACACTATTACACCAAATATATTGGATTATAACAAGGATTGAAGAAAACACGTTATGCTTTCTGTGGATCTCTCCACTGACATGCATGGCAACACTCAGTGGTTCTGGTCTAGCCAATTTCGCCATGAGAATCAGTCTGGAAAGCCTTGGAATCATGTTGAATGTGTCCGAGTAGCAACTGAACTTTCTAATCAGCGTCATATGTTTATAGATATATGGGCCTGGTTTAGGTGTGCCGACCATTGCACCGACAGCGAAAACGACCAGATGATTAATCCAATCTACTGCAAAGTATTTTTTTGAAAGTATCCAGCCATTCACAAACAGTTTCAATGTACGACTTCCCAGATGGACTTGTGACAACAATTACTCTGGCATGTCAGATTAGTTCTGGTCTGCATAATGGGTAAAAAGGTGTATTCCAATCTCTGGTATGCCTCTGCTCTGCAGTGTACTGTGACGTACATACTGTACTTACTTTTGCATTGGACATTCATTAATTATATCTCCAAGCATGCTGGGATGTTGTAACACTACATGCTTTTGGTGTACTAGCATGTATTACCAAAGTCTATAGGAAAGTCTCTCCACTCAAAGCCATTTTTAAAATGCCTCCGGGCAGTTAGTAGGAAGACCGTACTGAAACGATTGAGAGCCATAACTACACTGTCAAGGGTCACCGGGACACATAAACTGCATACATGTGTGCAAATGTGTCAAATCTGATTAAAAATGCTTAAAATGTTTGTTTACTTTGCCCCAAAATAAGGTATAAAAAGCATTTTCTCCCAAACAGTCGCTTGTGTCAGTGCAACCACACGATTCGTTAAACTGGTTTTTAAATGCTTGGCATTTGTAAAGAGACGATTGGCTCTTTTTGGGGGAGGGGTAGGATATATGCCTCCAACTGACAAAATGCAGTTTCAGAATTCTCCCATAGCGCTCCATTCTAAATTATCTAAGAGGCATATCTCATATAGTGTCTGGCAGAGCACTGGAAATAACAGTTATGCCAACGGAAGTTCGAAATTGTCAACGGTCACATGGTTCATGGATAGGCAAAACCTATGGCAAAATAGTTCCTGGAAGTGCTTTGTGGGCAGTTTGAATATACAGTATATACGGTATAAATATATATACAGATATACAGTATAACTTCATTTTTTGGTAAGTAGTAGTCAATAAATGCACCGATTTACATTTAAAATATCATTTATTGTGTACTTTCAGTATTTAGGCTAACGTCCGGGAACTATTTTGAGGGTCCTTTGCTGTAAAAAAGCGGCACATTGGAGTGAACGAGATGACGCAACTCTCTCGTTACATGGCTGTGGTGTCTGGTATCTTGTGAAGGAGTAGCACAGTACACTACTGTGCTATCTATAGTACCCGGTTGACTGGGACTAGTGGATTGTATTTCCTTCTCTTGCATACTTTAAAATTGTACCCAAATCAATACAAACCTGATCTGAATGTGGTTTTAATCAAGCAAGATATTTCAGTTGTATCTGCTCAAATTTGGTCTATTATTAAAACCATAAATGAAATAGAGATCTATTGCCAGGCAAATGCAGAACAAATTATAATATTATATAGCCATATTATATAGCAACAGCTAGTGACTAGTCTTCAGAACAAATTACATTGACAATGTTCTTCCATGCAGCATTTCATTACATTAAGCTGTAATTAATTTCTTCTTTGGTTTAGAGGTTGTGAGAAGCTAATGCTCAGATAGTGAGAAGAGAGCAAGTCATTTATCCCACAAAAGAAACAATCTATTTGACACTCTTAACATGTTTGACATTTCACAACAACTAGGAATACTAGTATCTAAAATGTGTAACCACAAGAGATATCACATGCAACAGGATATCTTTTTTTTCTAACATACATGTTTTTTCAAATGCGTTCTGTTTGGAATATGAGCTATGAACATTCAAAATGAGCTCTTCTAAATATTCCCTCTGTGATTTCTCTTTTGCAAAGATAGGCTAAGCTTTACTACACACACGCTTTGCATCAACTATCTTTGCATGCACTTTGCTATTCGACTTTTATCCAGAACAGCGTTCTGAATAATGGTTGACTAGGAGAGTGCATGCTTGTAGTTATTGTGTTTGAGGGATTAGTAGGGATGCCATATCTAGACAGGACTGTTTGACCTTGCATTGATAGGCTTGGCACTAGAAGAGAGACACCTTCTTGGAGTGTTGTTAGAGCAGCGAGAGCTAAACAATGTTGCTTGTTTGTTTATCCTGCGTTGGTCTTCGCTGTTTGTTGGAAATATATTGGCTCCCATGCTACAAGTTATGTTTTCTTCATTAAAGACACCTACAGTAACAGATATATGAAGGCTGCTTGAGTTAAGCCAGGCACCTAATTTGAATCACTGAAAATCTGATTAATGCAGCTCATTAGCAAAGATCTTCACATCAGATTCCAGTTAACCAAAGAGCACATCATGTATTGTTGATTTGGCAGTGTATTATTTTCTTTGAAAATGCTGAATGAAAGAAAATAACAATAGTTCACTCTCACATTGCTAAAGGTTATAAATAAACATTTCATCACAAAATACAAAAAAAACTTAAACTATTTGTGTCTGAAATTGGGTTTAACAAACAATACAATATAGCCTATATTATGTTGTGGCAATCATGATCGCAAAATATTTACAGTCTGACAGTGTTAAGCCCTATTAGCCTGGTCTCTGTAGCTGTGACTCTTAACTCCTCAATGGATAGATGTAATGGATGTAATGAGAGCCTAAGTTACATTATGGGACCTTAGTTTGGAAAAAATATGTATGGTAGTCAACGCTGTTTGTTGTAAAACTATAAAGTAATAATTTGTTTTGTGTGTTAGCTTTCACAACATACGTCACCAAAACAATGTTTTTTTAATCTTGTGGGTTGTCGCACGAGAACATCATGATGTCACTTACGCGGCTTATGGGTTTGTAGTCTTACTAACTATGTATTTTCACAGTCTTACACTTCAACAAATGTGTGACTGAAACAAAATGTCTCTTTTAAATAGTCAAACATCATACGTGACCACCATACACATTTGTTTCAAACTAAGGTCTCTTAATGTGGAAGTGGCTTAGGCTCTCTATGTAGGACACAATGAGACAGAATGGAATAGGATATTGACCTTTGCTTTTCAGACATGTTTTCTTGCTCCTCTTCCCACAGGCGTACTGTGCATCTAGATCACCAGCCAATTCCTACTTGGGTGAACCATGTTCCTTAGCTTGTTCAGTATAGTGAAAAGGCCACGAGAGTCTCACCACCGCGTGTCAGAGGTGTGTCCCACTCAGGACTCGAACCCCTGCTCCCACACAGATTACAGAGGCAACACCTTAGCAACGGAGGCCCAAGGCCTCCAGCATCTGTCACTATAGCGTTCTTGACGTGTCGGAGAGTGAGGTTTACGTAACTTACACACTGGTTGCATATAGTTGCGTACCCTTTTCATTGGAATTCCATTAATGTCCTATAGAGCGCAGCGCGGAGCTTGTAACGGTGTGTTGCATGTGCAGCATCGCATAGCATCACCAGAGCCAGATACCAGAGCTGGGAAGTAACTAAGTACAAATACTTAAGTACTGTACTTTTACTCATTACATTTTAGCACAAATATCTGTACCTTCTACTCATTACATTTTCAAAACAGGCTAGTTGCTTCAGTGTTAATGCGTTTGGAATCAATTGGGAGGAACTGTTTATTGTATTTTGCATAATTGAGTGCCTTCCCAATTTCATCAAGACCGATTTCAAACCTTAAGAAATTGGACAAAAACATAAAATATACTATCCCTGGTATTGGTGCATATTACGTAAATGACATTACAAGACGAAGCATACAAGAATGGGTCTTTCAGTTCGTATTAGGGACACCATATGCTCCACAGGGAAGGGAAAACGTGGCAAATATGGCACCTACCCAGAGCCATGGAAATGACAGAGTTACGCCAACGAAAGTTTGAAATGGTCATGAACCATGTGACTCATGTTTCATGGAGAGGAAACAACCTATATGGCAAAATAGTTCTTGGTGGGCAGTTATATATATATATATATATTGGTGGGCATATATATATATATATATATATATATATATATATCTTCATTTTTTGGTAATTAGTAGTCAATAAATGCAGCGATTTAAAGGTAAAGGTGCTTTTATTGTCACATACACATACATGTAGCGAAATGCGTTCTCTGCATTTAACCCTTCCCTCAAGGGAGCAGTGGGCAGCCAGTGTGCAGAGCCCGGGGACCAACTCCAGATGGAATCCAGTGTCTCTGGTCAATGGCACTGACTGGAGAGTAAGTAATGACTTTGTGTACTTTTGACACCTCTGATGGATACCAACTGCAATTAGATGGAGTAGGAGCGTACAATGTTGCATTGTGGTTGCGTGAAATAACTAAGCAGTGTGAGCGGCGTTACAGAAAGCGGTGCCTCTCTTTTAGACAGAGCGCGTTGCTGAGCAGCTGTGGATGATGATGAGTCTAATGGGGCTCTCCAGCTGGGACATTGTGTTGCCCAGCTTGCCCAAGGGGGGAGCAGGAGCTGTCCCTCCCCTCCTGTGCACTCGCTTCACCAGCTGAGCCCTGACAGCCTCTGGGCACATCCAGCTTGGTGGCACACCGATGCCTCCTGTCACTTGCAAGGTTGTCCCTTTTTGACACGGGTCCACGCTTTGTTGCACTTAGGTTGCGTCCGCAAATAGTTTATCTAGTCTTTTCCCGTTACACATACAGAAATAACTAACATTCCCCACAAGATCTATATTGTTTCTTACTTGACATAGGGTTACACTGGGGTTTTGCCTAATCACATCATATAATGACTCACATGCAAGTGAATGGAGCATGGTTATGTCACAAAATGTTAACCACACCCCATTCATTTGCATAATTATAAGCATGACTCACATGGCAGTGAATGAGGCTTGATGAAAAGTTTCTTACATGTGGCATTATCAAATGAAAGTCCCTGAAATGAATACATGTTTAATATAGACATATCCTGCAATTCACTTTGGATAAAAATGTCTGCTAAATTACTTGGTTGCAATGTACATTAGTTGCATATATACAATTGCATAAATACATAAAAGGTTAACAGTGTTTTTGTCATGTGTGTACTCTGGTACAGGCATCTCACATTGGTTTTTACAGGGGTTTTTAGCATAACTTTAGCTACAGCAGCTGTTTTGGATGCTCTATTCTGAAAAATAGTGTGGTGTTATATTGTGGGCATGTACGTTTAGCTTTGTGTTAGGCAGTGGAACATGCACAGTACATATGAATAGATTGTGGACTGTAGATGTGCAGTAGCTGCTGAATAATGTATTAGATGTCTGTTTTAAGTGATATGTTCTCACTTGCTGTAAACTACTGTATAACTGATATGCTAAATGTATAACACTTTGAAAACATTGCACAAACAGACATTCGTGATAACGCTCCCAGGCAGTTACTTTTGTGGCTAACAAGATGTGGGCTAACATCTATGGAAATGAATTTGGAGAGACGTAACTCCAAACTTTTAAAGCTTTTAAAACTTCATTTGATTTGACTGGTGGTTTTAAATGCATGTGGATGTTATAAAGCATCTCTTTGTGGTGGGATATGCTAATTCAACCATCATTTTTATGAAGTTATATAAAGTTAAATCGTAGAGTTATATTCAGGATTCCATAAGTGGCATGTCTCTTTATTTTACGTTTCTTTGTTTCTCGGACAATAAATCCGTTTTAGATGAGAAAGTGACTGAATTGTCTGATTTTTACTTGTGTGGGTTGGTAAACACTTGAGATATCCAAAGGTAGCACTGAAAGAAAAAGTAAATCATAATGTATGAAAGCCTCTTTCCATAGATTGTCTCTGTCTCTGACATGCATGACATGATCGGTTGACAGTTGGCTGCATGTTGGAAGCCTGGTGTAATCAGACCCTTTATTCACAAAGTGAATTGGGTCTGGTTCTGGGCACGCTCCATTAGGAAGTCATTGCCTCGTACTGGACATAAACGTCTGGTTAATGTTAATCGAACAGCGTTTAATGAATTGGCGTTGATTCTGTTTGAATCGCCTCATCTAGCTCTACCACCCTTTCCAGACACGCTGGACTTCAACGTCATCTCATTAGCCCACCCTGATTGGACCGCCAGCAGGGTGGCTGCGCAAACGCAAAAGCAAAGACTATAATGTCAGTGAAAAGAAAGCGATAGGGCTGAGAGTAATAGTCGGGGGCAAAGCCAGGCTAGCATGGTAGCTCAGTCCTGCAAAGGGGCGGGACCATATAGCTAGGGTTTTGTGTGGGTGGAGCCTAGCTGAATCTTCAGAGACGTGTAAGACAAATGTACTGTAGCACACGGTATACGTGTTGTCATACGATGTCACCCCAAATCTTGTCCACTGGACAGAACAGTATGAGTCAGAGCCGCGTCACTTCTGATTGAAATAGTTCTGATGAGCCTCGTGTTGCCGTCACGTCATTCCTGCTGAAAATAGCGAGCTGGTTGAGACTGACTTACTTATCTGGTACCTGTTATGTCACCTGGATGGCACTTCATAGGATAGGATCAATATGGTGTGAAACCACCATTCATAACATTAAACAGAGTAACCCAAAGCTGTTTAAGACAGGTAAATGTGCTGCAATATCTTAAAACATCAGTATAAAGCGTCCTTTAAACAAGGTAAACGATGGCCCACACATTAGCAGTTTAATTTAATTTTAATTTATTACCAGTCCAACAATTAAATTGTCAAGAAGACCATTTTCAGTTGATAGATATTTACTTACTGCACTATTACATTTGGATGGCTCAAGGTGAGAGAGAATATTCTTTGTTTCTTTGTTAATTTCACATTATTGTAGTGTGCAGTATGTATGTTTGTGTGGTCACCCTTTAAATAAAATGCTGGGTAAAACCGTAAGTGTGATGTATAATATGGAGACCACTGTTGAAAGGACCAAGGCTATTGTATATGTTCAAGGTAACTCTATGCAACGAGGGGGAGGGGGGGACCCTGTGGCTCTCTTGGGGAGGTAAGGGCTTCAAGGCCTTTTTCTCTGCCCCGTGGCTGTCATCTACGTTACCCCATGGGGCACTGCCACTGTAGGCACTGGAGCCCACAATAGGATATATGCTCCTCAGAGCGCGGGAGAATGATCATAGAGTATATTCACTGGCTCACTTTTGTTCCTTTCTTTGAGTTCACAATGGATGTTTGGATAGATAATTGATCGGCAGTTGCTTTGGACAAGGTACCGCACAAAGTGTGATTCACACGGCCCAACGAATGATAAAAGTAATTTGTTCTCTGCATTTAGTATCCTTTTGTACAGTTAGTGTGTCCCCATTTGGTATTGTTAGACATTAAATGCATTATGTGTTTTTATAATAATAATAATAATACTAATATGAATAATGCTTTTGATTTGTAATGCACTTTACATTTGAACAAATCTCAAAGTGATACAATGTAAACTCATAAAAAGCACTGTAAAAACATCAGTAAACAGATAGAAACAATAAAGAATAGCAAGTTAGTTGAATAAGCTGTATTAAATAAGTAATTATACACCCAGATACCCAAAGACTAGAGTGCTGAGTGACTCACTCAGTGATATACTAACCCAAAACAATGCTGATAATAGCATGCATGCTACATGCACATATTTATCCAGCTGGGAGATGCCATGGCTGAAGAGGAATTGCACTCTGTCCAGGTTATACTAGATGCTAATGACAGATCATGTATAGAGGTAGCATTAGGCAACACAAACACATACCCATTGTGCTGAATAAATGGGCTTTAAATGGCAGACACAACTTTTTAATAAAGATTGTTAGTTGTATTTTTAATGACAGAAACATGTTATCAGGGCCAGCATATTATACTTCATCTCATCAACAATAGGTGATTGCAAAAAATATGTTTGTTTGTAAAACCTCACAACTGTGGGAACAAAAGAGCATCACTGTGATTACAGACAAACCAGGCCAAATGGCCAGTGTGACGTTTAGCGCTCGCTCAGATTTACATTGAGGGCATATCCTGTATGGACGGGCATTATGGTTATTACACTACAATACAGTATATCATGCTATTCTATGTCCACTTGGACACATCGCAGTGGTGTTAGGAGTCTAAGCAAACCTGTTTTTGGCTCACCTCTTAGCATTATTGTTTGGAAAAACGTGCAACTTTTGGACAGTTTCGATGTCGCGTTGACAAGAATGTATGGTTTGTTTTTCCTACCTTTCGTGAGACAGCCGAGTGGAATCATGTGACCTTACTGCCTGTGATTGGCACGGTCCGTGACGATTAGACGTAATGGAATTCCATTTTGTCTCGCAGCATGATTTCGTCTGTGTGCATAGCTTAAATTAATTTGAAACATGGCTATTTTCTCTCAGAGCGACGTCCCTGCCTTATTATTTTTATTTTTAGACACATCTCCAATATTGAAGTCAGTGTTCTTGACAACAAACACTGCAAGAGGCCAATTATGATGAAAAATTCTCCTGAAAGTAAATAACATTGTGTTAGGCAGCACGATGGTGAAACGCGCAGCATGCTACGCATTTATTTGATTATTTTCTGCAATTATCCACCATTATTTGCCATTCGTTTTTATTCATGTCCTGTATGATATTTAGGATAGTAAGTTGGCATAAAACGATTTGCGACACGTGACCTTTCTATTCATTTTCAACATTTTAATCATGTTTTGGTATGTCAATGGTGAAATCAGGGATTTTGGAGGAAGGATTGTGGATATTCGAACTCAAATCAAATCAAAACACACCCCTCTCCTTTCAGTGTCACACGGTGCTCTCTCAGAAGCTCTGCCTCCCACATTGGACACACATTGCCAAGGCTGTGATAGTGTCGTGTGGTGCAATCCGCACCACTTTGTGCTCTCGTTTATTTACAAAGCCAGGACCGCGTAGAAGCCTAGAGCAGAGGTCTTCAAAACCAAGGACCCCTTGGCTGATAGAAACATACAGGGACCCCCTATCATATATCATATACAATATTCTATTCTCGGGCCAACAGTAATGTGGAGGGCGGCTTATAGTGCCATGCATGGAAGTACTATGTCATGGTGTAGCCTTCAGTATACATCGCTAAGTAATTCAAATATTTTCCTATTAATATCATAGGTTGAATTTATGTATATTTTCGGACATTTAGAGTTTTGTAAGAAAATGCATTTTGAGTCAAATCATTTGTCGGACCCCCTGCAGTACTTCTGAGGACCCCCCAGGTGCACTCACCCCCTGATGAAGGTTCTAACTATGTTCATCTGTCTCCTCCAGGGCGTGGCCTTTGTCTCCCTGTTGTTCATCCTGGTGTCTATCACCACCTTCTGCCTGGAGACCCACGAGGCCTTCAACGAACTGCAGAACATCACCAAGGAGGTTGTCGAGGGCAACGTCACGCGGGAGAAGAAGACGTCGGAGTTCGTGACCAAGCCGGTCCTCATCGTAGTGGAGGGCGTGTGCGTGGTGTGGTTCACCATCGAGTTCCTGGTGCGCATCGTCTGCTGCCCGAACAAGGTGGTCTTCGTCAAGAACATGCTCAACATCATTGACTTCGTGGCAATCCTGCCCTTCTACCTGGAGATGGGCCTGAAGGGGCTGTCATCCAAGCCGGCCACCGACGTGCTGGGGTTCCTGCGCGTGGTGCGCTTCGTGCGGATCCTGCGCATCTTCAAGCTGACGCGCCACTTCGTGGGCCTGCGCGTGCTGGGCCACACGCTCCGGGCGAGCGTCAACGAGTTCCTGCTGCTCATCATCTTCCTGGCGCTGGGCGTGCTCATCTTCGCCACCATGATCTACTACGCCGAGCGCATCGGGGCGCAGGCCAACGACCCTACGGGCTCCAAACACACGCACTTCAAGAACATTCCCATCAGCTTCTGGTGGGCGGTGGTCACCATGACGACGCTGGGCTACGGCGACATGTACCCGCAGACGTGGCTGGGCATGATGGTGGGGGCTCTGTGCGCGCTGGCCGGGGTGCTGACCATCGCCATGCCCGTGCCGGTAATCGTCAATAACTTTGGGATGTACTACTCCCTGGCGATGGCCAAGCAGAAGCTTCCCAAGAAGAAGAAGAAGCACAACCGCAACCCGGACGCGCCAACGGACTCGGCGTCCTTCGCCAAGTCGGACACTACTAACTCTCCCCGCAACAGCACCCAGAGCGACACCTGTCCGCTGGCCGCCGAGGAGAGCATTGGAAGGAACCGTTCAGGTTAGATCGCCATTCCGTTAAAGCGTTTTACAGCGTTTCACTTGGCAACTTACTGGCTTTTCCCCAGGCACCGAAATAAACTAATTTCAGGTGACGAGATTGAGGCGACTACCAATGGGAATTAAATAAATTGTTGATTGACAGCCTGACTGAAACATTTTGTGTGGGAAATATACCAGAGCGATACCTAGGCCAGTGGTTCTCAAAGTGGGGTTCAGGGTCCAGGGTCCGCGGCCTATAGCCTGGGGGTCCACGGAAGAATGAGGCAAACATTAAATACATTTTTATTTGTTTTTTGGAAAAGTGCATATCTGTCTATGGGGATATTTGCGCCAATAAAACAAACCATATTGTGTCCAATACCCCCACCTACTTTAGCGTTTGGTTGAACTTGATTGGTTATGTGAGTGGCAGAATACAGTGAAGGTAATTGGTTACAATCCAGAATCTATGTAATGTCTGTGGCCAAATATGATTATATCATTATGCAATACACCTTCAGAACCTTTGGCTAAATGCCTGAATTTCATAATAAGGCTACCTTTAAGGGGAGGCTGGCAATAATGCACCCTGCCCATATTATACGCAGCGCACATCCAGGTTTTCTAGAATTTATATACATTGAATTTCGATAAGATTATGATCATATTTATAATCTTAAAGGCTTTTCAGCAGTGTGCTTTTGCCTGACAGAGCAGCTTTATAGAGCCATGAAGACGGTTACACAGCATGATCCAATTACTTCCTAGAACACCTTTGTCAAATTGGATTGTATCATCAGAAAATATTGCTTCTACTTGCAAAACAGCTCTACCTTTATGCTCTTTGCCCCGGTGTGTAGACTCACTAAAAGCTCTGGCATTTAGATGCAAATGTGTGTGTGTGTGCTTGGTCTTCCTGTCAGACTCCAAACAAAATGGCGACGCCAACGTGGCCCTGTCAGAGGAGGAGGGCTGCAGCCTCACTCAGCCACTGTCGCCCAGCGAGAAGTGGACCCTGCGCTGCTCCAGGACACGGGACAAGGCCAAGCAGGAGACCACCTGCTTCCTGCTGACGTCCGGAGACTTTTCCTGCCCGGGGGAACCCACCATCCGAACCGGTGAGTCACATGTTGTTCATGTGCATGTAACCTATCTACCTACTGTACCTGCCTACATACAGTGCAACGCTTTTCCATATCAACATCGATGTGTTCTTTTGTTATCTGGGGGTGTTAAGAATCTTTTGTAAGGCAGCATTGAGTACAGAGAATGATTTGGCAAATATTTCATCAAATGCCGATACAAGCTTTAAAATGCAATAATATATGCAATAGTGTACTGTTGCTTTATTGTACTGTTTATTAATATGCTAGTTTTCTATAAAAAGACTAAACATGAAAGATGAGATAAGAATACATATTTGTATATTAAAGTTGAAAACAAATCCACTCAAACTTGATCAACTCCCTTACAATCTTAAACTAACTGGATGGAGCCTCTGCTCATTGTTACCCGGTCAAAGAGCTGTACTTGCAATGGCTGCATCTATCTATTCTGACTCACGTGGTAATTGAGGTTGTTAATATGTGCAAGTGTAACAGTGGACAACTGGTAGGGCTGTGTGGTAAAAGTTACGTAGGTCTCACTCTCCGACACCTCAAAGGACGCTCTGGCGACGCAGGCCAAGGCCTGTGGGTTTTAGCCTGCCTTGTAGAGCGGCAGCTTTGATTACCCGGTGGTTACACAAGATCCATACAGATTACTGTATAACAGATGTGGTTTCTCTATTGAGGAGGGGGGAGGATCAACCTCTCTAATCATTTCTAAGAAAAATTTTGTTAAATATGACCCTAAATTGAAAGGTCTTTATATGAATAAATGATATTGTTGTTAACTAGGCCTGCAGTACTTAATTCCATATATGTGATGTATTTGTTGAATAAATTCCCTTAATACAAAAAACAAGCATTTAATTCCAGCCTCCACTGCTGTATACTATATTGATGTGGAAAAGCATTGCAAACCCATTACATAGCGTACCAAGAACATATTGTCTAATTAAACTTTCGCTAAGCAAATCCATCGTCTGGTGAGGCCTTACCAGCAGATGGTCAGATAGAGGCGTTAGCAGTAATTATGTTCAGGGTCCACTGATGTCACCTTGCGTTATTTGACAATGTGACACCAATATGCTGCAGTTCAGTTCATGTTCACAGCTTGACATGCAATGGTGGCGCGGACATAGAGGAGGTTACCACCCTCCTAATCCTTTTCAGCGGCTTCCGTTGTCAGACTGGCATCATTCACTGCTTGAATCGCCTGCCGGATCACACATATTAGCCTCTCAGGCCATCCAAAATCCTTTGTGAGAAAAGCTATATTTGGCAGTCTTGCACTGTGAAAAATGATCAGACTTGGCATGAGATTGTATTTGGTAGCCAGAATATAGCCTAGCATATTTTAAGAACATTTTAACCTTGAATGGGAAAAACATTTTGTTGAAATTTGTGATATTGTCTGCGAGGACACTGAAATAATGACCATAACATATCCTGGGGTGAAATAAATGTATGCTGTCTTATGATGAAGATACTAAATCATTCGATCTGGATTGTCAGGCAAGCAAATCAAGCTGTGTTGGCGATGAAGCTCCAAAACACCCAAGATAAATGTGGCATTTCACGATGCCTATTTGCAAGTGCCCCCCCGTAATGTTCAACAACCCATTAGAAGGAAACTCGGTGTGTCACTTAAAAGCCTTGTCAGACCCTGATAGTGTTGAGTGCTGTAAACATGGTGTATGTTAACAGCATGTCTCCTAATGCCCATGAAACATCACAAGCTCAGTCAGCATTGTCTGTCTGTCTATTTGTGTGTGTGTGTTGGGGGCGCACTTATTCTGGCATGCTGTGATGTGATGTAATGACCAGGACTAAGGCGAGCGGTTACTCTCCCTGCCTGATGGGAATCAATATGTATGCTCTTATCCTGACAGGACAAGCATGCATTGACAGAAAGCCGACTGAACATAAAATGCACTGGCCTACAATGTGGACGCTACGGCGTTCATTAAAACCCATTGGCAGTAACATCTCACGCAGATGCTAAATCAAGAGCCTGGCAGCCCAGGCCTGTCTCGAGACCATATAAAACCTAATCAGATCGTAATCATCGCAATAATCAGATTGTTTGACAAGAATAGACTGTGATAGCGGTAGTGATATTTGTCTTTGACATGAACAAAAGATACGGCCGGCTCATTAAGTCGACAAGCTAGCCTTTTTTGATTGTCTAGACGTAAAAATATTTAATGCTGAGTTCAAATGTTCCGTTGTAATTTCAGCCATTCTCAACTGGTTATACCTAGAAATAGATGAAAGTGCTCTGGCTTTGTTCTGTGTTGTGCCCATAGGGGATGTGTCCAGGCTAATGCTAGGATCACACAGGAAGTAGAGTATTGGATAATATGTCAGGAGGGCAATATGACAGGAAACAGAGAAATGGACAGTACATATGTACTTGTAGCATGTCTGAAAATGCTTAGATGGCTATCAGCGCTGGGAAATGTTTGTGCCTGGGCTCTTTGAGGTGCCCTCCCAGAGCCCAGACACAAACTGGTGAATTTGAAATGTCAGTGTTTGTGAGGTGTCCATAACAGGGTCAGCCTTATACTCGCTGCAAAGTTAAATGGTACTGGAGCTCACGAGACTATACTGATATCGCAAGCTTCACCTAGAAATCATTGCAAATGTCAGAGTAGCAACTGAACTTACCAATCAGCGTCGTATTGATAGCTGTATGGGCGTGGCTAAGATGTGTTGTTAGGGGTGTGCCAATATTGAAAACAGATCATTCATCCAATCAACTGCCGAGTATTTTTTGAAAGTTCCTGCCCTTTTTCAAACAGTTTCAATGGACGGCTCCCCAGATGGACTTGTGACTAACATTCCATCTGGCACGTCAGGTTACCTGTGTCCACCAAATTACTATTTAAACCCTGAGAGTGTCTATTTTCACACAAGCTCTCAGCGCAGTGTGCATTCAGCGCTAACATTTGGAAACAATCTTTTGGAATGTCACTTCTGCCTTGTCAGCCAGTTATAATAGAGGCGGGGGCGGGACTTACAAAATCAACAGCGTCGGAGGAGAATCTGATCCTGTCAATGAAATTACACAATTTATTTCCATAATTTTAGCTAATATTTCTTGTCAACTAAAGTTATAATCACATATTATAGCCATAACCTACAGTATATGTTTGTTAGAATGACCATTTAGCGGCTGGATAATACATTTAACAAAGAGGCCAGGGCAAGCTGTACTAAAAAATAAAAAGCATTCATTACATTTAAAAACTTACTACAACCATGGCAACATGATAGCAACACAGCCAGCCCCTCCCACATTTATGAAACCCTTTTATACTGGTTCCCTGATATGGTTGTTCCATTAACAGGGGTTAAACAGTGCATCACCACATATTGTATATTACCATAGACCATATGCCATTTCTTTATTATATACATACACCACATCCACTTATACTGTCCACAACCAAAAAACATACTTCCAATAAATATTCATTAACCTCAGAACTATTAACTCTACTCCCCTATCCTACCACTTGGTCCATCCCGGAACCTTTATATTGGTGTCCATATACCCGGGGACTCTTTCGGCCAAACATCTTGAAGATTACAGAATAATACAGGTAAATGTTTATACAAACCAACTAAATACTGTTTGCCAAATGAATGCACCAGCCCACAATGTATCCTAATATTATAACACAGATGTTCTTAAATACAGTTAAACAGAACACATTTCAAATGACCAGATATCTACAACATCTGAGACATAATCACACACTTCTCTTCCAGGGCCACTGATGGCCAACCATAAACAGTCCAGAATGCCCACTATCTATGTTCAATGTTGCATATGGTGTGGCAAGCCATTCAAGTGCTGCTGAGAGGACGTAGCAACAGTGATGCAGGACCGTGCTTATGCGCTACTGTGAATGTGCATGCTTCCATATTCCCGAATGGCTCCTCAAGATGATTGCTACTAATAGGGTTTCATTAGCAGCGTTGTTGCAAAAGGCTTCTGCAGCGTTTGTAGTTACATGCCAGTACTTGTGACTTTCATAGTTTAGCCATGGGTTAGACTCGGGCCATGCAAGAGCTAGTATTAGTAACATCTAATAACATCAACCTGATTCATACTCATAGTGAAACACTTTTTTGAGGTACAACAAATTGCCTCTCAGAGGAAATTACGTTTTTTTTCTATGTCTAAGTACGTCTGTAAATGGGAACAAAAAGTTGTGCAGACCGCACTATCCCAGCATCCTCAAGCTTCAGAGGGGCTTCAGAGGAGCTCCTGAGGGAGCACACTATAGCAGAGGTCTTCAACAGGGGGTCCGGGACCCCTAGGGATCCTCCAAATGATTTGATACAAATTTATTTTCTTCCAAAAATGTCAGAAAATACACATTAACATAAATACAACCTGTGCAATAAATATATAAATATGTAAAAAATCATTTTACTAGCTTAGTTAGTGGCCTACTTTTATACATGGCATTATAGGTCACCCTAGACATTATTGTTGGCCCGGCAACTAAATATGTTATACCATATACTGTATGTGATTGGGGGCCCTTGTGTTTTCATTTTTTCCATATGGGGTACTTGGCCCGAAAAACAAAAAGACATCTGCCCTATAGCATTGGAGGAAGAGTATTTCAAAACACAATTTTACCACCTTTTAATGTGTGTCATTTTCTGTTTTGCTTCTGCCAGAGAGCTGCAAAGATATGCTTGCTGCCACAGGGAACTACGCCCAACCAGAGGTCACTACGCTAACTTGACGCCGGCTTGGCTGTTAAAAGGTGACTTGGCCGTGAACATGGCGGTGAAAAGGGGGCACACATTTGGTCACACAGCTCACTTCTTCTCCTCTTCGTTCCCCGCTCAATGAACTGTTTATTTAGGGCAAAGAATGCTTTGTCTCACACTGGAAAAATCTGTTTCTGTCACATGCATAGCAAGCCTTCGTCTGCTCGGCCATATGTTTTAAAATCAATTTGCATGTTTCGCGTGATGTCATATCGGGCTGCTGTCTGATGAAATGATTTTGAAGTGGCAAGGGGGTAAAAACCTTAACGTGCATTCTTTAGGACGACATCCATTTGTCAGGATCTGAAGTGACTATTGGCAGTCATGAATCTGAATCACCACACAATGCTTAAGATCACGAGATACTGTTAATGTTCCAAGCATCTGTAAATAAGGTTTTAATGTATGGGGGGGGGGGGGTTGTGGACATTTACAGCTATTGCATCAGTTCTTGCATAATTTCACATGGTGTCTTGTCTATTACCCATATAATGTAGTCATAAGTGTTAGTTAAACAGAAAAAACATGTCAGAAATGTGCCAATCTGGCATTAGACATCAGAAACGTTACTGTCAAATCCTATAGGATTAGATTATAACCTGCTTTCATCTTTCTAGGCTAATCCACAGCCTGTCTTTGTGCCGATGAACCCCAAGTACCTGATCCAGGTACTCTTGCTTCTGTTTTACACAGACCACATGGTAACATGTAAATACTTGTACAAACTAGCGTAGAGAAAAGTGCTGTCTGTCCTTTACTTGGGCGGTGTATACCATTGATGCATCAGTACTGGTTGAGAAGGGACCAAATGTAAACCTTTGTAACATGGTCAATTATAATTACCATCATTAGTAAACACATTGTGACGTTACGCGCAGTGACACTAGTTTTACATCAGTTTCACTTGTGCCTAATGTTGTGTACTGGATCTTAAATGTGTGCAGAAATGTATTTACAGTATGTACAATTGTTCCCTATCAGTTTGATTTGTGTCAGGTCAGTGTAGAAACCCTTTCGGATGTTTCCGACAGACAGTAGGCGTTCAGAAACTTTCACTGGTGACTTAATATATTCCTCATGGTCTACCATAGTTGCCTTATGTTTAATAAAGAAAGGGAATGCTAATTTTGATCTTAGTTGGATTCAAAGCCTGTTTTTATGCTGACACAAAGGTCTGTAGTAATGTAAAAGCACAGTTGTATGTAGCACAGTATAACACAGTATCCTACTGTAAATCCTTCCCAAACCCCTCTATATAATGTACAGTATGTTCCATTCAAATACGTTATGCACTATATTTTAAGTTAGCTTCAAGAAAATACATTTATTTTGGTAATTTGATATTATATACATGTTTTCATTTCTTCCTGTTCTACATTATTGACAAGGGGGATAATTTTGTAACTTTTCCTTGTGTTTTCCTTTTGTGTGTTGTTTATGGCGCAAATGGTTGTCTTGAAGGCCAGTCAAACTGTCAAACTGTCAAACTGTTGTGTGTCCAATGCAATGCAGTGGATATTTTTCTGTCATGTAGGCATGTGTTTCTATGCAGAAATACAAATAAATACATTATGTGCTCTAAAAGTATCTTGTATTCTGTCACTTGTCCGTATCTAATGACAGTATATAGTATGTTATTAAATATAATATATTGTAGAATAAATTGCCATCTCCCCTCCCGCCGGGCAGCATATGACCCCCAGTTAGTGTTGTGTTGTTTACCTCTATTTATAGTGACACACGGCTATAGTCTGGCTGGTCTTACGCTTGTTGAGATGGTGTAATGGGAGCCATAGACATGTTTTCTGCCCTGGGTGCCAGCAGAACTATGTACCGAGGTTGTGCATAGAACACGGAACGCGTGTCTCCATGGAGATCCGGATTGATAGGCAAAGCTAATTACCGCTGAGCTGCCTGCCATCATCCCCTCCATCCATCGTTCACACGCAGAAACAGTCCCTCTCGCATACAAACACAGACAGACACTGCTGCTCAGGGTGCGATCATCAGTACTAGTGTTGCCCATGAGGAACCCTCTGATGTACCGCAGAGATTAAATGTGCATTCCACCGTGGTGACTCTGCAGAACTAGATGACAGTGAATCACAAACATCAAATCTGCAGTAATATTAAAGGATGTATCTTCTAAGCTGGAGCGATATGCTGAAGTTGACAAGATGACTAAATTAGCATGGCATTTTAACTGTCATCGTGAGGTGACACATTTAACTGTTTTGATAGGAGGTTGCATTTAGTTCAATGATATGATGTTTAGAAAGGACATTAGCATAAATACATATAGCCAATCTCACATGTGGATTTCCCTGGGCATTGGGAGTTTCCTATTTGCATACAGAACAGTATGTATGTGTAAATACTGCAATATTGTTTCCGTTTGTCCGTTAGTTGCGTCTTAACAGATCTAAAAGTGGTGTACTTTGAACTCTAAGAAATCATTGCACAAAACAAGCCAAATTTGCGATTACAATTAAAATAGATACGATTGTAATCACATTTACTTTATCCTGTTACTCCCAGTCAGAGTTAATTGTGTTAGTGCATCTTACAAGCTAAAATATGCAACACCAACCACAACAGAATTACAAGTTCAACGGGAGAAAAGTCTGAATATTCTATTGGCCTTAAAGACCTTGAAAAAAGTCCTTTGCTGAGCTTTGAGTTTCAGAACTGTTTCTTAGGATGGATCCTAACTGACACATTTCTGATTCCAAGCTCAAATACAAATGTCTTTGCCTAACTCTGAAAACCTTTATCTCTGTGGGTAGCAACCTTCAACAACAACTGTAGCATCTGTAAGAAATATAATTCAATATACCCAGCTCATTATTTTCATGCTGCCTCTGAAAATCAGTGTAAACTGAAACCACGTGGTCACATAGAGTAGGCACAGACCATGCACTCACACACACACACATACGCTATTTTAACATGCTCACATAGAGTAGGCACAGACCATGCACTCACACACACACACATACGCTATTATAACATGCTCACATAGAGTAGGCACAGACCATGCACTCACACACACACACATACACTATTTTAACTATTTTATATATATATATATATATATATATATTGAAATCATCTAAAAGAGACATGTACTTATAATACTAATACTAAAACTGCAACTGGAATAAACGTCTGGCACTTCCTCCACTGATTCATTGTCTATTAATTATAAAGCAACTGTGCAAATCTACAAGGAACCTTTAGCATATCTGCTAACAGAGGGTGGACAATATGTATATGTGTGTATTTTGATGTCTCTATTAGGACACAGCAGCCATAATAGCTGAGAGGCTCACACCTGGACATGTGAAAGCACCACAGGCGTTCTGGACAGTGTTATAGGAATGTTATAATAAAATGAATATAGTTTAATTTAATCATTTGATTTCAAATGGAAACAGTCTTCACAATACATGTAATACGCATATCAATGTATTTGTCAGTGTCTCGAGACGCCTTTGTCTGTACACCCTTATATACATGGCACAGAGAACATGTTTTAACTATGATGATTGACATACTGTCAGAATAATGCATAACAGCTGGACCGAACGTCCCAGAAGAAACATAGCATAGACATACTGTATCCTATAACATAGGGATATATCTCAAATATTCTGCACAAGAACCCCTCTAGGGTTTTCAGGCATATATCTGGAAAACCACTGTATAGAAAACTCAGACCTACAGAAAACAAGTTATCTTATATTGTCATGAAGTTAAGGCACACTGAGATCATGTTAAAGAAGTCTGGAAAAGATGATCACAGGCACACACCAGACCATGATCAAAAGACCTATAAGAATAGATTGCTGTTATTCATTAAACAAAATCAGCAATGGCGAGACTGCTTGGGCCGTCATCTCAGGCTGCTTGCGGACAATGTTTCCCCTCATTGGTCGTTTTATTCTCAAGGTTGTCATGACAATATTGAACACAGTTTCCATGGAGAATTTACACCCCCCCACCCAGCTCCAGACAGTGCAGACATTCATTCATTGGAGGTAACCCTTAGGGGGACGTGCTGAATGTCAGACGTTTTTGCCCTCTCAGACAAGATCATGGAGTGTTCCTTTAATATCTCAGCTGTGGAACATTTACATGTCCTTATTCGAGTCACAGCTGTAGCAAAGACTGCGTGCTCCGACGCATTATTGTTATTATGCAATATAGAAGTGCGCTTAAAAAAGAAGAATGTAAAATGATTGCACCTTTTGTTAAGTACATCTAATTCCTTTTAATGTATGACTTTCCTTTTTAAATTGGTTAGATTAAAGGTGTGGTCTGCGAATGAAAGCAAATACACTTTTTGTCAAATTTGGCTAACATTCTCCTCTCACGGTCCACTAGCTGTTCGTTTTGTGTGTGTTCTGAAAATAAAATCTGATGTTCTTAAACAGCTCTGGCTCTTTAAACAAACACAAACAAAGTGGTGCAAACCGCACCAGGCAGCACTAGCACTGCCTTGGCAAGGGCTGTCCAATGTGGAGTGGAAGGGGGGGGGGGGGAGACAGAGCTTCTGATGTAGCACCAGGATGGTGCTGAAGAGAGGTGCTTTGTTTTGATTGAGTTAAAATATCAACAATCTTTCTCCAGGACAGCTCCCTCCACATTTAATTAATGTATTTGTATTAGGACTGTCCAAATAATCAAATTTTCCTCATGATTTCCATTTTGGCTCCTAACAGTTACAAAAACAATGTAATCGAGATAAAACTATTATTTTGCACGTTAAGTTTTGCAAGTAAAGTTTGTCTTGTGTTCTGAATGGCAGGCGTTTACGTTTCAGCCCTCTCAGGGTGAAAGGTCAACATGCAAAGTTTTAAGGGACATTTCACAGTTGAAGGTGTTTTCATTGTTTATTTGTTGCAGTTGATGATGAGAAGCAACAACCATAAAACCTTTCTACGTCCCTCCAGATTATTTTGTATTCCGACAAGGCGAGGTCTCTTATTGATCGTTCCAGCAGGTGACTAGTGAAGCTGTTAATGATAGATGGGCCTCCAATTAGAACCATGTGATTGTAAGGCGCGTGCATCTGTCACGTTAGAAACAATTGCTTCTGGGCCCGTCAATCAGTATTCAGAGGTTCTCCTCCGTTCGCCCGTTCCACTGATTCCTCGCTTCCTAAACACAAAAGGAAATGGAGGCACAATATGGTTGCTATGGAGACACTGCTATCGGGGCGTCAGTTTCCTTTTTCCTTTTTACCTCCCTCTCTTCTTAACATTTCCAAGCATAATTCCCATTTGAAGAGCTAACCTGTATTAGCACGTAGAACCTGAGTGGTTCTGAAGACACAGGAGCGTTGTCGCTAGAAGTAGAGACTGGTGTCATACCTCTTATTTAATGTTTTCAGCAGAGAGGGGCCAGTCAGCTGCTCATGAATTAAATAATAAATGTATGAATGGATGAACATGAATGTCTGTACCTGCAGAGGCTAAATAGTCAAATGCAATGCAGTGAAGAAAACATCAAGGATGCTCAAACTTGCTCTCTGTGAAGCCGGAGGCAAATAGCTGTTATTTGTCTCCTTTCCTTGAACCTATCCAAATATGTTTTATATTTATTATAGGTGATGTTTAAAACGTTACCTGCTACACATTTAGATAGTTTATTCACACAGCACGGTACAGTACTAGTGAGTTACAGTAGAAATGTATGTATTACTCTTTTTGCACACCAATTTTATCTGCTGGTCACCTAAGGCGTATCTTGTAATGACAAACCACTTCAATGTTCCATTTCACAATTAATAATTAGGTTACAATGTCCAGCTCATGACATATCAAGATACTGTAGACGCCATGGTGACAATCATTTTTCATAATGTCCATCGGGGGGCTAGGTTTCATTTGAACACTGGATGGGACATATTAAGCAGCAGGAACGTTTGATCAAACACTTCATATCCTGCATTTTGGTGAATTTGTATGCAACAGTTTGCGGCGTGGTATTTGTGGGGGGGGTGGGGGGGGAGGCACATCTCCTGCCTCCCCACTGAAACCTATGATGTCTATACACCTGACAGTATGGCCTCCACAATCAGAACGATCAAGATTAAGTGCCAAACAGAGCAGAAACCAGAAGAAGAAAAATATATGTATCCAATGCTGTGAGTGTGGATTGAGACGTAATGACCCATGAAGAGCACACAAACTCTCAGCTCTCCTGCGGGGACTTCTCTCAGCACAGGAGAAATGGACCGATCACACTATCTGTCTCTGTGGAGCATCTAATGGACAACACTCTCTTTGGACAACCGTGAGTACAGTATGTGTGTGTGTGTGTGTGTGTGTGTTTGTGTGTGTGTGAGAGAGAGAGAGAGAGAGAGAGAGACATACTGTACATGTATGCTTCAGTTATATTGCTTATCATTTGTAATTATATATATAAATATAAATATTGATGTATGTGTGTGTGTGTATATATATATATATACACACACACACACACACACACATTGTATGAATATGTGTATATATACTGTATGGATGTGTATATATGTATAAATATATATTAAGTTACAGTATGTGTATATATACTGCATATATATGTGTGTGTGTGTGTGTGTGTGTGAGTGTGTGTGTGTGTGTGTGTGTATTTAGCCACCCACAGACATGACACGCCAGTCACATGACATGCTGTGAATGTGATGGATGGATATTTGTTACTGTCCACTTTGCTGCTGCAATATACAAAATGCCTAATTCATAGGACAAATAAAGGCATATATATCTTTATTGTGATTCCAGCCAATGGGCGATCACATTTCAGATTTTTGAGGGGGGGGGGGGGGGCAATCACATTTCAGTGCCACCCCAGGCCACTTCCTGACCACGCCTCTGTCTGGATCATTTGCGGGTCAAAGGTCAAAAAGTTGGACAATCACCGCATTAGACCACTAGACCTTTCTGTGCACTTAGGGATCTAAATGCCAATATTTGAAAGTGCCCTTGAATTATATTGTGTGTAGCGTCCATTTGATTGTTTTGTTAAGCTGCATGTCTGCGTATTGTTCCTATATCTGAGTGAGTCATACACATGAATAAAGAGGCCGTAGAAAGGCCTAGCAAAAGGAAACACTTATCAACAAACCACAATGGACTCATTGCCTGGACTCAAAAAACTATGTGCAAAAAATAGGCCAGGATCTGTGTTATGGGACATTTTGTACAAATAAAATGGTTGTGATTATTATACAGCTGTTGTACCAGATCCATATTAGACAGACTCACATTTAAAATTAACATGTCTGCCAACAAGGGTGCGATAACCCATTTAAATGTATGGTAAGGAGTTTCCCTCTTCTTAAAAGGTAGAGAAGGCTTATATAAGAGCTTGAGCATTACGTTTAAAGAGAAATACTGTGTCCATTAGCATGTGCATTTGCCTCTTTAACCATGTCTTCCATGTCTGCAGATATATAGTACTTAGTATTTAGTACATTGCTGCTACCTGACATAATGAACGCTTGTTTTAAAACAACTGACGAGGGCTAATTGAAGGCGTTAGTAGTAGCCAGAAGTCCGTCATGAATATTAATCACAATGCTCCACTCAGTGTATATCTTGCTAATAAAGCCTTTATCTTCCGTCATGCTTGAATGTGCCCAAACAGACGTCAGGTGCTTTTAGGGGTGGGGGGTGCAAGAATATGTATTTTAAATATTTTGATCTAGTTCATGTTTATGGTTATAATTACAGTATAATCCTATGACATTATATACATATATTTGCCTATAGGTAGTTTAGCTTGTGATCCCCCTTACTATTGTAAGACAGTAGCGCTCAAATATTTTGATACCATGACAGGTGCTCAGTCGGGTGGCGGTAGTGTGAGGTGATTGAGAGATTACTGGTTCGAACCCTGCTACATCTTCACCAAATGCCGATGTTCCCTTGAGCAAGGCACTTACTGAAACCTGCTATGAATGAGAAATCCTGTACAGCGCTTTGAGTGGCCGGAAGCTTGGAAAAGCTCTATATAAATGGTTCATAATTGATTATGGATGACATAACATGCGTCCTCATACATGGGATGTGGAACAGGTCCAGTCAGTGCTAGTCTCAGCCTCTGTCCATTACTACTACACTGCAAAAACGAACATCTAACTTAGTGAGATAATCTTGTTTTTAGTTTTTAAAATCTACTTGGATTTGTTTCTAATATCTGCAATTAATCTGTAAATCTGCAATTAATTTAAGAAATCTTATTAAGTGAATTTCACTTACTGCATTGGCAGTAAAAATTGCTTGCTTTAAGCATAAAAAAGCTCATAACTAATATATTTGCATTTATATTTGATAGGGCATTTTTTGCAGTGTACTACGTCACATAAGCTCTGTGCTGATATACCCCTGTAAGATCGACACGGGACTTACTGTCGATATCCATTGGCCATTCGCATTGTCACTCACAAGTATGTCTCTGTAATTTCCGGTGCAACTATAGTGTACTGCTTTATTTACTAATCTAAATTCTAGTTAAGTTAAGTTCTAGTTAATTAAAATCTAGTTGGGCTTGTTTCTAATATAAATGGCTTATCTGACTGAAATTAAGTAAATCTGCAATTCATTTAATTTGTTTGTTTAGTTTTCCTCATTGCAAGTTGCTCACGTCCAACCTGGTCATTTAGTTACGTAGTTGGTCGTTGTGCATGTCAATCAAATTACCTCGCTTGTCAAGTATGCGGGTACTGACTGACGCAGTTAGCCAGCGCTGTGTCCTAGACTTAACACTCATGTGAAGGCTGGCTCTGTGAGACCAAGTCAGAGCCCACATATCTGCCTCGGCTGTTACACACACACACACACACACACACACACACACACACACACACACACACACACACACACACACACACAGGTCACATCAGAACTGCGCTCTCCACAGTCTGGGTGGGCGGGTTTGAGCGCAATCATCCCTTTTGAAAGGGGCTGTACAGATAAGTGGCTGATGCATTAGTGATGAAGCTTTCCTGTGCTGGTGAAGAATCATTAAGGCACCTGTGTTATTCATCACAAAATAATTGCGCCACCCTCAACCGTTGTTGCCATGTTGTTGCAAGGCAGACTATATTTGTGTTTGATACGTCTCTTTAATCACTGTTTGGGTTCTTGTCAAGCAACATGATTGGCTGTAGGTGGCTGCCTTCGAGGAGACGTGGAGTGGATCTGCTATCGACGCGAAAATGGAAACCATAGCAACCGATGAGATAAAATCAGCTGTTGCCACATGAGAATCTTCAATCAGCGCTGTGATGCGTGCGACAAATATGCATCCCTTGGCCAGCGATGGCAAGGTTTAACACCCCTGACCTCCCGCTGAATGGCGGACTGCCGTCCTCAACATCTGGTGACATGTGCTGGATGGATACACTGACAATGGATGTGGTGTCTTTGAAGAAGACCTCACAATGGGATGCAGTCTTTGACGCTGGCTATCCGAACATGGCAGCAAACACCTTGTACAAATAATAAGAAACAATGAAATAATAGGATCAACAGGCTGTATAGGCCAGGACCCTGATGCCTATCTCTTGTGGAAGCTTGCGGCTCGTTTTAGGCCCCTTCTATTCTTCTGAGTGAATGTGTGTAGGTGGAATTGTGTGCATGGCTCGCTTAACTGTCCGCTTAACTGTCCGCTTAACTGTCCGCTTAACTGTCCGCTTAACTGTCTTCTCTGTGTGGATGGATTGGAGAGGTCGTTGCTGTTGGCAATGGCTGCTGGACAAACCCGAGGCGGCTGGCTTGGAGTCCGCTGTCTGCTGTGTGCAGCATGGACTGCCTGCCTGCAACAATTAGCTTGTTATCCTTCCAAAAGTTATCCCATTGTATTTGTTGAGTTTGTGTTTACATTAAGTTGTAAAGAAGGCATTGAATACTGAGTCAGACTCAGACAACCGAGGGTCGGTACTAGATAGTAGTTTAAAATTGCACCAGGATGAGTGCCATCATATACAAATAATACTATTCTGTCTTCATGACACATGAACTACACAGCTTTATATAACTGAGTGTAGTTTTAACTCCTATTTGAACTGCTGAATGAGACATTCCTGGCTCAGTTTGGCCCTGCACATACATTTTTACAGTAGCCTATAACTTGTACTCTGTATCACATGTGCTTTACATTTACACTATATGAATATGATTTATAATATCAGAAACCATTTTCTGATCATTTCAATCTGTTTGTCTAAATCTTTAAAATGTAAATGTAGTCTGAATGCTTTGATTGTTCTTACATAACAACCTAAACAAACTTTCATAGTTTCTTTCCTCAACCCAGCTATTTTTGGCTCAGCTAAAACTCAACCCAAGAAGAGAAACATTAAATGAAAAGTTCATGTCTTCACGGTTCAAGGCTTTTCTACATTTATTTGAGGTACCGGTTGTCAGTGGGTGTCTGAGACCACATGAAAACCTAATTGGGATCCTTAGTGCTGATGTGCATTGCAGTCCGCCAGGGCTTGCATTAAATGATGTTCCTGTAGTTTGTGATGAGTGATTTTTCCATCTTTTCCATTAAATATACATTACAGCAAACACATTTATGAAATGCAAGGTACATAAAAGCTATTTGCTTATAAGCCAAACCGATCTCCTCATTAAAAGCAAACCATCCAAGCAATAAACATTGTACAGTATGTTACGTAAGTGATACTTAAGGTTGCAGGCTGTATTGTAATATGTTTGCTTATTAAGGAAGTTATTTATAACTGAATAGCTGGTTCTTAAAGTTTTCTCAAAGCTTCTGAATCCGGTTTGGAAATCTTGTTATCGCGCCTTCTCATTGCCCTCACAACAAATGACTGCTGTAGATGCATCTGCCAACTCTTTTACTCCAGATCATTAAGTGCTGATTAAAGCAGACTTACAGATCTGACATCACAGTATTTCACTGATCCAGATGGGATTTGGTAAAAATCCACGCTCTTGTACAGCCATTCCCTGGTTCTTACCATCAAACACATGCACACTTTGGACTACAACCACAGTCATGAACGTTTTACCACTGAGTAGAACTGTTACAGATTTCCTTCTTCATGCTGATTCGAAAAAGATGAATCAAACATGACAATATATAAATAGTCTATATCTAGAGATAGGTGTCTTATTTAGTTATTACAGCGTTATCGGAATATAATGAGAATAATAATGCAGACAAGTCCATCTCCATCCATCCATCTTCTCCCACTTATCCAGAGTCGGGTCGCGGGGGCAGCAGCTCCAGCAGGGGACCCCAAACTTCCCTTTCCCGAGCCACATTAGCAAGCTCTGACTGGGGGATCCCGAGACGTTCCCAGACCAGTGTGGAGATATAATCTCTCCACCTAGTCCTGGGTCTTCCCCGAGGCCTCCTCCCAGCTGGACGTGCCTGGAACACCTCCCGCGGGAGGCGCCCAGGGGCAATCCTTACCAGATGCCCGTACCACCTCAACCGGCTCCTTTCGACGCGAAGGAGCAGCGGCTCTACTCCGAGTTACTCACAGATAGCTGAGCTTCTCACCCTGTCTCTAAGGGAGACACCAGCCACCCTTCTGAGAAAACTTATTTCGGCCCGTGATCTTGTTCTTTCGGTCATGACCCTCCCTGAAGGTATTAATGAAAATTGACTGGTAGATTGAGAGCTTTGCCTTCTGGCAGTGCGGTAAAGTGATTGCAATACCGAGTCACTCCTCACCACTTGCAGAGCAAGTGTATATTAAAATAATGAATAGCAACAATAGGTTATACAGGTGTTAATGCATGTTAAGTATTGTTGGTTGGTACTGTTGGTATGTTGGTTTGTGAAACAGCGCATAGAGCATAAACCGTGAGCTGTAGGCTTACCGTACGGCTAATGTTGTACAGATACACAGTATGCGACCAGGCCCAAAGGACAGTTACGTGGTGTGCCGTTAGCTGCTCAGTCTGTCTGTCTGCCGTGTTGTCTCCACCAGCTGGCTGACAGCAGGCCGAGAGACTCATGTGAGATGACGGATGGCGCCCCTGCCCCCCACAGTCGCACGCACCTGCCAGAAACAAACTGACGACTCACAGTGTGAAAATGTGCATGAGCCGCTTCCAAAACACACAGGTGGCAGCCAGGCCGTCGAGGAAATGCTAAGTGCAGTAGCCTACTATACTACTGTAGGCCCGAGACTGTACAGCTCACGGTGCGCTTGGTCTGCATAAAACACCTGTTGGACCCCGCACGCCAGCGCGATCGCCATTTTCGTGGGCGCTTTTATAAGCCCCCAAAATCAAACGGAAAAAAGTGTGTATTTGTTGCCTTCGCGTGATTCTTTACTTACAGCACAACTACAACAACAAACGCACTTGCACGCACGCACACACACACACACACACACACGCACACACACGCACACCCACACACACACAAACACACACAGACGCAGTGTTAGTCCTTTATGACCCCCTTCCTTGCTCTGAGGGAGAGCAGTGATGGGAAATGAATGTGTGTAAATCACAGTTTAGGGTAGAACTTAGCACAGAGCCTTGGTGGTAAGGGTTCCTGTTTGTTTTCCACATTATGTTACAATCAGTTAAGGAAACAGCACATTCTAGTCTTGAGGACTGTAGACTAAAACATCTCCGAAAGAGTGAGCTGTATGGCTTATAATTCAAACAACAAAAAAGAGAAACTGTTTACACTAAACTGAAGAGAGCCTGCCAAGCATACGTGGTTAGACAAACCAAATATATGTTTACATTCTTCTGACTGGGCTCATTTTGCAGCCATTGTTTGTCGGACAGCCATATTAAAATGTGTACCATGTGAAACCTCTTAGAAAAATGTTGCTGTCGGCTGCAGCACATTGAAAGGCAGATGACATGTCTCTGTCAACGGTCCATAATAAACTGCCATGTAATGGATGTTCAGTGGTGAGCAGACCTTTCTCCACAGCAGGCCCTGCAGCGTGAGAGCGGGGACGCTATAGCCGGATAATGCCTTGGCCCATTTTAGACCCTGCAGCTACAGTAAATGGCACCATGTGACAATAATGGCTGTCAGTCTAGTTAACTAACCTGATTGCTGTGTCCATTTTCCACATCCAAGAGTGACTTGATTATTTCCAGTGGTTTCAATTCAATTTCAGGGTGGGAAGAGGTTTAATACAATATGATATTCAATATGTTCTGAAGTAGCTAGTAGAATGTAAGCTTAGCTTGCCATAAGTGTATGTGTTATTATTGTATTAGTATACTGTACAATAACTTGCTAACTGCTGAAAGCTGTTTCTAAGGGTGCATGTATCAATTACATTATAATAGTGCCCCTAGATCCCCTCGATCTACCCAAACTGTGCACAAACGTGGGTGGGGCTGTAGGGGGATGGGGTGGATAATGTCAGCCAATGAGAATGCACTGTGCGTATACTGCTTACTGCTGTGCTTACTTGTAAGATGTCTGGACCACAAGCAGGTAACACACCAGAGTGCAGATGGGGCTCATAACACCAATCTCACCTTTGTCGCCTTCTGAGCTGTGGGTCAACGGGTATATCGAATAGGTAACTTTATTATCCAGCTGCAGCTGCCGGCAGTGTGCACGTTTAACCCCATGCTACTGTTAAAAAATATAGCCTCCGTACTGACTTAGTAGGTATTTTACTGTGTGCTTCAGCCTGGTCTGGGGAAGCAATCTGTCAGGAGCTTGCATGTTTATCAGAATAAAATGCCATAAGCGTAAAACATGATCCTGTATGTTTCCTGGCAGCCTGTGCGACATCACACTAGCAACCACATATATAACAGCATGTCCTCAGGGATATTTGCCCCACCCAAGACAGGTCAGACACACATTGCCTCTCCATATGGACTAATACATTTCCACAAACACACACAATCCTATTTTTCTCTGTATTATTAAAAGTATACATAAATACTAAATGTATTTGTAGATGACATATGACAAACTGACGTTTCCCTTCATGGATACTGCTTTTTATATTTTATATAATATACAATTATTATATTTGAATTAAGAAACATAAAATACAGTACAAAGCTCTCTAAGCTAAAGTCATATCGCTGATAAAAAGCTCTACCGGAATAGCTCCGTTGGTCACGAGCCTCGGGTATTTAAAGCCTTATTTGACAAATTTTCTATCTTGAAATATTAACTTGGATCTACTGTTCCAGTCCGTATTCTGGCAGCACGAAATGCTGTTTCCTGCCTTGCCACCATTGATAAAGCTCAAGTGAATATCTTGACCAGACTGTTCCACCATTATGCCAAGATACTCTCTAAATACTGTATATAAATAAACAAATACCACACAGTCCCATTCAATAAAAGCGGTTACTTTAATTAATGTCCCGTCCTTTGCATCATATACATTATATCAGTTTTGGACAAAAGGATTGCTTCTCTTCTGGTCATCGGCACAGTTTACACACTTATTATTGTTCTTCAAATAGTGACAGAACCAGCAGTTACTGTAGACACAGCCCAAAACAACAAGAAGACTGCTTACACTGGTGTTCCCCGAATGGGATCTGATAGATTACGGAAGCACACAACATTGAATGGAGAGGAAAACACACACACACACACACATTTAAATACCAAAACGCACATTTACCTACACACTCAACTGTGTACACGTGCACGCAAATGTGCTCACAAAATACATTCTCGACACCTACACACCATAAAGCTACAGTACAGACACGAAAAGTAACGTGACGTACAAAAATCGGGAATATCTGAAAATATACAGTTATTATTTACAAATCAACTATACACCCTGTCACTCTTACGATAGACCTGTTGTGAATTTAAAAGAATATACATCAATATATACACAGACTAAATACATCATCTTAAGAATTGCACTGTAAATATATCTATGATTTGGTCACACAAAGACAGCACGGTTAAATAAATAAATAAATAAATAAATAAATACACGTTTACTCTTAATTTAGTCATTGAGTCATTTAACTGAATAATTTATATGATTTGATTAAAAGTACACATAGTACATTTCCAAAGACACATGGAGAAGTAAAACAAGACCCTGGAGTTGCAATATAAACTCTTAGTGTTCAATACTAAATATAAATACCCAATTTGTGTGTAAACCTGCTGACAATACAACATAATATAACAGTGTAGAAAGCATTTCAATGTTGTAACATTTGAGTTCCAGTGGCGTTATATTTAAAATATAATAGAGCAAAGCATACTTTGTCCAATGCAGCAAGTAAGAAGAGATGCTGTTTCCATTTGCACTGAATCATTACTACTTCAACTTATGTATTGCAATTATGCTGTTCATAGAGCTCCGCAGCATCAATTATAGCTAAGTTTGAATGCTTAAGTGGCCATCTGCTTTGTTGATTGTACTCCATCTACAAACAAGGCATTGGACTTACACCTGCGTATAACAATGACCAGTAGAATTTAGTGCAGTTGAATCCACACAGACACATTAATGCCTAATGGTATATAGATAAACATCCTGTGTGATTTGTACTACTCAACACTGGGAGTTAACCCATGTCTGGGCTCGCTGCTAATAGCTTCTCTAAACATCCATCCATGTTCCACCGTGGAACCTGATCTGGTTAACGTGAGGCCTTATTTGTGCTTCGTATCATGTGCTTTAATCCTAGAATTGTGCTGCCATTTTTTGTCTGTCTGTCTGTCTTTCTCTGAGATGCAATAGCTTTGTCCGAGCTTCGTCTCATACTGACATTTATTGCCATTGACTCCTCACGCTGTGACAGCTTTGTCACTGTAATGGCAAAGACTAGTTTAAAATCATCTGTGCTTCAAAAGCAACTCCAGGGCCTTCGTTTAATTAAAGTGCTCAAGTGAAGAAGCTGAGACGTTGGTCCATAATATGCTCTGCAAGACAGCACTATACGTGATTGACAGCTGTTAAAGAGGTAGTGTGCAATGGTGTGTGAGGGAAAGCAGGTCTCGTGAACACGTGCACACTCGCAGTAGAGCGTGGATGTCCATGCATATGTGCTGTGTCAAATATGCGTGCCTCATCATTACCTTTTGGCATAATTTTTGTGTGTACACTATACGTACAGTATATGGAAATGCATTTGCCATTGTGACACACTACCGCTTTAAAACAATTAAAAATAGAAGGAGAAACAGATTAGGCAATAGGCACCAACAATGTGGCTGACTGCACTTCACACCTGTTCATGGTCATGATCATGGTTGTTCTTGGGAGGGGCACGAACAATGAGGACTTCTGTTTCTCATTTCCTAACCAGCAGTGACACCTAGTGGCAGGAGTTGTGTATTAATGCTTCCCAGCGAACGAAATTGGATCACATCATGCCCTTTTTCTGTGCTATACCCCTGGACAGACTGTCATACAGCACTCCATGTTAAAATTAACAAACACACCCCCGCCATTACACTTTAGCTCACATTATTGTGGATTGTAAAACAAATTTGCGAGTAAACCTGTAGTGATTATAATTTGAGAGGTATAAAAACAAACCAAACAAACATTGTTGACTTCCTCCTCCGTGTTTAAAGCCGCCACTGAGATAATGTGCTGTAATAACATTGTCTCGTTATGGTACTGCTGTGAGAACAGCGTGTACCATGCAGGTGGGGGTGACAACAGCTAGGCACCTCCAGCTCTCCTCCTTGAAATTCATCTCTATGGCGTGTTGCCACGGCTTCCCCTGGGTAACGCAGGTCTATATTTAAACATGTGGGGTCATCAGTAGCATTCAGTGGCAGAAACAGAGGCTCAAACAAAGAGATATGCAGCAAAACATCCTGACAGAGACAAGCCCGGTGCTGTCGGCTGATAAATGCTACCTGCTGTTCTTATGTGCACATGAGGAAACAAGACTTCTTTCCTTTCTAAGACATTGATTAAACGCATTGGAAAGTTCTGTCTATATGCCAGCTGGAACTGTAATATTGTGTTGGCAGTAGCTCACGTCCAGGCCTTCGTTTGTTCAAGGGATGGAAAGGCCATTTTCGGAGGGGGGTGGCAGGGGTTGGGGGGACGGGGTGCGTTACTCTGTTGAGAGCTTGCATGCTTCAAGATTGTACATTCAAGGAAAACTATTAAATGAATGCAACTTGTGCCCCCTTTCGCAGTACTGGGTTGTTGTTGCATGGAACGGGGTGACATCTTGGATGACTACGCGCTTACAGCATGTTACATGGGGAAAATAGCAGGGAAAGGAGAGCCACAGTTTGCTGTTTTGACCAGTTGGTATTGCTGCTGTACAGTAACAGTAAATGTATATTTATATATTGTCAATTGAATTAACACTGTTCTCACACTGTTTCATATGTATTAAATACAAGTACATTTAGGATATACTGTTTCGGACACCTGCTTCTATACTAAACAATAAATATGTTGCTGAAATGGGATCTGTTCAATGTGTAGTTCACGAGAAAAGGTCACTGCAGTATAGGAGTGAATGTCTGCGTCTCCTCCCACCCTATTCCCATGAATGATTCTTTAGAAATGCACTAGATTATAAAGAGCTCCGTGAACGAGGAGCACTTTTGGAACCTCTCGAGAGCCAACGAACCAATAGGGTTCTTGTACAAAGCATTGCAGCATTTGGGAACACCTTAACCTCAGCGAGCGCTTATTGGCTCCAGGTGCCTGTGCCTGAGCCCACAATTAAAGGTATAGTCAGTCATTCTGGAGAAAGCTGGTTGATATTTGAACTTCAGAGGGCCAACGCCCACTGGCAGCGTTGTTCACGTTCGTTTGAAAGGAAAAGACAAATTGGCGGAGGAGCTGAAATACTGTGTCTGCAGATATTCAGTGCATGGATGGTCATGGCTTGACGCTCAAGAAATATAACTGCCGAGCGCGTCAACGCCTTCAGTGGGCGTTGGCCTTACATAAAAGGGGCAGCTAACGGGCCGTGAGTCGATATTTTCTAAATTTGACAAAAAGTGTATTAACTAACCGTCGCTGACTATACCTTTAACTATTCTAACATGCGTTTATACCTCTGTGCCCGCCCATAAGAACTTGATACACTATATTTCAAAGGATATCATGACTCGGTTTTTCCCATCATCCCTTCATCACAGCCGGGACTGTGAGCCGATCAGAAGCAGCGGGGTCTACGGAGGCGAGGGGCTTTTGCAGACCCCCCCCCCCAAGGAAAAGACAGAGAGATGGAAGCGTCCAGCTCTGAGGGGTGGTCTGGCATTCAGTAATTTAACTGTGTTCTCGGGAATCCTAACCTCGGAAGTTAAGACGTCTTTGAGTATGTAAAGCTTGAGCACGTCATTGAACAATACTGTATACAAAGGAAGGGGTTAAGGCGTAATGAACGCTGCAACCCTTGTGTGGCTGTGCAATCTCTCCATTCTGCTTTGAGCATTCCTCCCTTGTTTCTCTCTCTCTCTCTCTCTCTCTCTCTCTTCCCTGTTCTTGCTTCTCTCTCTCCCCCCTTCTCTCCTGCTGTAACTCCCTTTCTGTTTCCCTCTCGCTACTAGGCTGGGGGCTGGGGCTGGGGGCTGGGGAAAGGGGGGGGTGGTTCTGGTGGATGGGCAGGGCTTAGCTGCGAGCTCGGCGTCCGACAGCGGACCATCATAGCTCGGACTCGGGCGAGCCAATGTTCTGGTACCCCGTCTTGGCTCCGGTGCCGTAGTTGGTGCTGGTCATCTCCTGGGTGCCGCCGGGGCCCAGGTAGGCGCGGTGCGCGGGCATCGGGGAGGGCGCCTCGCTGGGGTTCTTGCTGAGGATGAAGCGCTGCTCGTCCTGCTCCTCCAGGTTGGAGGTGTCCTTCATCATGCCCTTGCGGTAGGACACCGACAGCTTGTTGGAGCCGTCCGACATCAGGTTGAAGTGACGCGCCAGGAACACGATGGGCAGCGGCAGCATGGCCGTCACGATCAGCGCGTACGCCATCGCCAGCGCCCAGGGGGGGTAGTTCAGGAAGCGCTCCGAACCCTGCGGGGGGACACACACACACACACGGGAGCCGGAGACGGTTACCTAAGAGACTGGAATTTAACAGAGAGGGTTCATTGGACGGCACTTCCGGCATTTAGATTTTTGGAAAACAGCGGAAGGGGGGGGGATTTGGGCTTGCTTCACTATTTCTGCAGGCCAGAGCAACCCAGTGTTAAATGCAGGTCCTCATTTTTCACCCTAATATAGCCCGTTATTTTTGTCTGGGGGCGTTAATGGGTATTTTGAGAATATTACATGAATTCCCAAGTACCTACGATCAATCTGAGGCCACAACGGTCTTTCTCCAGCGAAGTGTTTTGAGGTGAATGTACTTTGTATCATGCACAGCTGTCTGGCTGCCTACATCAGCCGCCGCAGCAAAATGCCGTTGGTGACTTAAGGGACCAGCAGCGTTCCGTCATTTGCTCCATTGAAATGCACTAAAACGCTACATCTTGGTATAATTACAAAATCTTTGGTCCTGCAGCTGAAACCATGGCGACGCCCATCCCAATCTGTTATTGTCCGATGCAATGTAATAGCCATACTCTCACTTGCCGCCGCACCCAGTTAGGTGAGACTGTAAAGAGAACCTCATACCAGGGACAACCCTTGTAATACAGTACATGATCTTAGTGTTCACTGTACTTTTGGAGTAACACCTTGTATGAAAAGTGCTATATAGATAATGTTTATTATTATTAAAACCCCTTTATGTCTCCAATACAGAAAGTGCTATGGTTGTTGAGTGCAAGGACACTTCCTCGGACCTGGGACTCCTGTGGGGTCTGTTAATGCTCCAATTGACAGTCCACTCTTATTGAACTAACTTACAAAACGCTTTACATTCCTCTGATGTGTTAGTTCTTATGTACTGCACTATGCGAAAAATTTGTCTATTATCACCTATTGCATCTTAACCATCCTGGAGGGGTGTGGATTCCTCCCTCTGTGGTCCCTTCCCAACTACATTTACTGTATTTCACGCAAAACCTATTTCACAAGTAGGAGGTTGGTGTAATTAAGATATTCGCTAAAGTAAAAAAAAAATAAAATTATATGCGTAGAATATGAACTAATGCTAAACTCAGAAAATACCGCCATTGCTCTCTCTGATTGGCTATTTTCGCTGTTTTGAAACGGAATGATCAGACGGTTGGTTAAGACAAGAACGCTCAGTCTCAGAAAGCCAATCAGAGATAGAGTAGGGGTGGGTCTTCAGGGAATGTGTGTGTGTGTGTGTGTGTGTGTGTGTGTGTGTGTGAGTGTGTGTGTGTGTGTGTGTGTGTGCATGTGTGTGTGTGTGTGTGTCAAACTCAACACAGACGACAGCCCTAGGGAGAACTAGTGAGTGATATATTGTGTATGCGTATTTTAATTCTTACATTTACCCGCCAGTGTGTCGGATAGCCTCTGAGATTTACTCGCCAAACGCTAAATCTACCCGCATTTGTTGCTTGGTGTGTGTTCATTTCGGACCCTGCATACAGTGTATATACATAAATACATACACATACATACATATACATACATACATAGAGTGTACATACATACACA